>CAIGRO010270909.1:0-16773 GCA_903798355.1 Fraxinus baroniana
TAGTTTTAGAGGCATCTTTTTGCCTTAGTACCCAACAAGGCACCGTGCATGAAATAGGTAATCTGTGTCTCTTCTTTACCAAAAGATTACTCCAGAACCATCATTGATAAGATTTTAACCATACATCCATAACCATTATCATGACACGTGTTATTTCAGAAGTATCTTTAAACCTTAGTATCCAACAAGGGCAATGTCCACCGAAAAGGGTAATTCTTGCCTCATTTTATATTAATAGATTACTCCAGGGCCATGTTCAATGCTGTGTGTGTGTTTAGTTTTTTATTATCGTCAAATACGCCATCAGTTACTAGAGTTGTCCCGGATCTCAATCACATCCATTCAAAACAATATACAGAACCAACAATGTAACTTGCCTATATTCCCAACCAGATCTCAAAAACCACAACTGTGATCATCATAGATTTCCTGTGTCAGCATTGGCGTTTGAGTACCTTAGCTACCACCCACAATGCCATATGTATCACATCATTGTTACAATGTTGTTATTTTCTTGGTGCGAGTGTTCTGCAACAATGAAAAGAGAAGTTCATTTAAAATTCTCCACATCCACATCCAAGTATTCATTTTTCAAAGTCAAGACTATAAAGCATTTTATCATACTTTAAAGTCCTATTAAGACAAAATTGAAAATACTAGCTTGATTTACCATTTGATGAAATAGGCTTGATCTTACAATCCATGAAGCTCATCAAGAATTTACTCTGTTCAAGTTAATCTATTAAGAGTAATTTGAAATACTTTTCAAGTCAAGTCTAAAGATGTTCCTCCTTGCAAGGTCAAAATCATACACTCCTTCATGCATATCCACAAAGAGAGACACATACGCGCACATAACAAGACAGAAACTTCTCCATCGTTACATTATGTGAAAATCTAAGAATATTATGTGGATTAGCCTAATCACTCAAAAGGACTAAGCTAAATTTCTACACTCTTAAGGCCCCCATCAGTCGATTGTAATCACATACCATGAAAGAGGATACAATGAGCCAGTTTGACTAAAGTGCTTATAACTTTTAAGCTTAGCCAATCATGCTAAATATCTTCTTAAGTTACAAACTTCATAAGAAGTCATAACCAAACCAAAGAGCACCTTGTTCTTTTACATCTCAAATCAAAACCAGCTATCGTAAGGCAATCTCTTCTCTTTGAGATCTCCAATATAACATAGATAAGAGTCTTGGGAGATATTCCAAAAACAATCCAAGATTAACCCTCTTCTTCTTAATCGTTACCACTTCTACTTTTAATTTTCTATCACATAATGCTTGAGAAGTTTTCCCCACTCCTATTCCAATACAATCCAAGATTAACCCTCTTCATTTTTGTAGCCACCACTTCTACTTAGAATATTTCTACCACAAAATGCTTAAGAAGTTTTCCCCGCTTCATACCCCATCAAAGAAACAAGGGTTCCATGGAAAAGTAAATATTTCTTACTAAATTCAATCTACAACACCCTCCCATGCAGAATGATTGAAGGACATGGAAGAAACAAACTTGGTTTGTCACACATTGTTTGCACAAAGCGTCAATAATCGAACACATGGACATATATACACAAAGACAAACCCACTTGCCTGCAGCGCGCAAACAGGTGTGCGTGCAGGTGCACCACGTACATACATGGAATGCGACGATATGTTGGGTTAATTACCCTAATAGTAAGTTTCCACGAGGTCACTGAACTTTAAAAACTACGTGGTTAATCACTAAACATTCGAAAAATCACTCCATTGGTCACTGAACTTTACAAATCACCTCATTGGTCACTAAACTTTGTAAAATGTTTCCCAGATGGTCACTGAATCCAGTGACCATCTGGGAAATTTTTTGCAAAGTTCAGTGACCCTGTAAAAATCTTTTGCAAAGTTCAGTGACCAATGAGGTGATTTTAAAGCTCAGTTACCAAAGGAGTGATTTTTCGAAAGTTCAGTGACTAACCATGTAGTTTTTAAAGTTTAATGACTTGGTGGAAACTTTCGATAAAGTTCAGTAACTATTGAGGTAATTAACCCACGATATGTTAGAGCTTAGAATAGAAAACTCCAATCTAGAGACCACGTAATCCCAGTTATAGGTTCTTTATGGAGAATAGACCTCAGAATTGGGTCTGGATAAATTTCTATTCCGCATTGTAACCAGTTCATCCATCCCACATTGCCTAATTTGGACTACCATTTTTTCATTAAAAGATGGAGAAATATCACAGCAATGCCGACGGAGTGTCTTCAGCTGATATTAGAAAACAATGTCTTTTATCACTAACAAGATTATTAATCATTAAATAACCAAGATTAAAAGAACACGGGGAACCTGCTCAATGTCAAAATCTAGCTTCGGTGATAAAACTCTTATAACTTTTAGTTTCTCGGTGGCTTTCAGTCTAACACAACTGTCATCATCGCGCTTGGTGTAGCTGGTCCAGACCTGATTTGTCTCAGAAACAACAGTGTCCATAAAGAAAACAGCAGGTCTTTTGCAAGGATCCCTAGGGAATTCTCTCGTGTTGAACATATAGCGGCTTGAATCCACATTTTTGCCCCTCCTCCATGGTCTAAAACTTTTCTGCAGTGAGAGGATATCTAGAAGAAGTTTGTTTCCCTCGTATACTTGAACAGCATATCCCCAAGCAATTGAAATGGTTAGTGAGTTAGTGTGGTCATAGCAAACAGTTTGTTGAAGAACCTTAGCCGGATCAACTTGAACAGCTTCGAAAAGGTGTTCCAAAGATTGAATCCTGCTCATACCAGGAAAGATTGGTTCTACTGCTTCCATATGATGAAGTGACAGAAGAGGCGATAATGGATGGGCTGCTAGAAATCCAAACAGATTTCCCCGAACATCAACCTAAAAATACAGGACAATTGAGTAAAAACACTACCAAAAAACTTGATAAGTATAATGAGCTGAAATATCCAACATTAAAACCATAAAAATTTCATCTTTTTTAATCAACAACTAATTTTAAGATTCACAGCAATAGAGAAGAAAATAGTAAAATCCTTGAACAAATCAGGGTTCCAACTGAGATGAAAAAGACATATCCAAACTCCGGAAAAGAAAAAATATAATATGTCCCACGATTGCATGCATTGAAGACGAAAATATTACCCAAATGGTTTATAGGCATTTATGCCTGTGATTCCAAGTTCTCAAAAGATAATCTGTTGCACCTATCACCAACTATTGCTACGAGATAACCAATAAATGTATTGCATATGGATTCAATGTCATCTAATTTAGGCATGTTCCTGATCAAGTGATTACTTTAGTAAAATATTATACACGAAATGTACCTGATGAAACCCGGGTTCAGGGGTCAACCCAACCCCAAGCTCCGACAAGCAAGCAAAAATCCGAGCGTCACTGCCATACAAATGGGGGTACCTACCAAGACAAGAATCAAGAACCCGAGCCAAAACCCTGGCCAACGGCGCACTAATTGCGAACCCACCGCCCCCAAAAGCCATACCAAAGAAGAATTTATCATTCTGCTCGAAACTTTCAGAGCCATACCCAATATAGTACCACCGATTGTGATCATACTTAGACAAAATTCTTACTAAATTCTCAGTGAAAAATATAGTATCATCGTCCCCGAAAACATACCATTGAATATTTGGAATGTGGAGGGTAACAGCATCTTTAACGATGAGGGCAATGCGGTAACCGGATGGGAGATTGAGGGAGGACTTGGAGGAGAGTACAATGGGGGGAATTGAGGAAGGGTTTGTGGGTTCAGTCGTGGGCCTGTCTAGGAAGAGGAAGGTGTTGTTATGAGCAGAAATAGGATCGTACCAGAGGCGGATATAAGGAGTTCGGCGGGGGAGTGAGGAGGAGGAGGAGGCAATGGAGAAGAGGAGGTGGTGAACGGAAAGTGGTGGAGGAGGAGGGAAATTTGAGGCGGAGGAGGTGGTGACGGCAGCGTCGGAGGTGGTGTTGGGAAGGGCGGGGCCGCGGTTGTTGAGGTAGAAGAGGAGGGTGAGGGAAAGAAAGGTGGAGAGGAGGAGGATTCTGTTTTTGATGCGTGATCGAGTGACGATGGGTCTTGAAAATATGGGCATTTCGACACAATTGAGGACAGAACCTACGATGACGAACTATAAAGGAAAGTTTGTTAGTTTTGGGGAAAATTAGAGTCGTGGTCCTTTACCTTTGCTTTATAGAGTACTTAGGTTTTCAATTGTATTATCTAGGTCCCCCTGTATACCAAAAAAAATCTTCCATTTTCTTTTTAATTACTCTTATTATTACAATAGCGAGATCAATAGATTATTATATGCTCTACACTTTTCAAAGTTCAAACTAAATTTTTTACAAAAACCATATATGAGTCCATACAATTTCCTATACAGAGTAATTATCCATGGTTAACATTTGCTAGCACAAATGATAGATTGAAAAGTCATGTGATCTTGCCTTGCATTTCACTCTAATCAATCTCTTTGAAGTCATTTTCTGTCGCCTTATAGTATTCTCTGATATGTATAATATTGATTTTCATATTTTATATTTTTCAATCAATATTGGATATGGTAAGGGCATTCACTATAGAAAAAAGCTAGATGTACATTTAGTNCCATGTTGTGAGTGTCTGGTAAATTTTCTCGTAAAATCTTCTGGTAATGTAGAGCAGCTGTTCACTATATTAATGAATATACCTTGGTCAACATATTTGTATCCATGTGTCAAATCATTGGTACTTAGGGTCTTAACTCCTTAGATGAACAATTTCCATAAAAGGCCAACCACATACATCTCTAGTGGTGGCAAATGAGCCCAAATACGTGCCGGCCCTTATGTGGGCTCGGGTGGCCTACTTTTTATTCTTGCTTTTGTAGTTTTTAAAATTAATTTTATAGTTTGTGAATTAACAATCAATAATTAATTTTTCGTATATTTGAATAATAAAAAAAAAAATTGAAAAACTAGTGAGTCTGATCGACTCGACAAAAAGCTCTTGTCAAAGCCCAGGCGAAGCCCCATATTTTGGGGACGAGGCCATCCCGAGCACAAAAAGCTCGAGCCCTTTTTTTGTACGTACTTATACTAAGCCTTGAGCTTGGGCTTGTGAGCAAACTCAATTCGACTCGTTTCCATCACTTTATATCCCTCAATCTTTGAAAAGGAAGTTTTTAGTTTTGAGGAAAATTAGAGTTGAGATCCTTAACCTTTACGCAATAAAGTATTTAGGTTTTTAATTATATTATTTAGGTATCCCATGTACAAAAAGTGTTTGATTAACTAACTATTAAAAACTCTGTTATGTAAGATATTATTTTAAATTAAATAAAAATAACATAAAAAAAAAATATAGAAAGAGCAACAAAGAAATATTTGCCAAACAGAAAACCACTCCACCCCACCATCTCTTATCTTCGCAATCCTTTACCAAACACTGACACGAGTCACACAACCCTTCTTTCCAAGAGCAATTAGCACCATGAATAGCATCCAATTATGAAATACTTGAAAAAGACACCAGAATTGGGGGTCATATTCAGTGGGAGTCACAGCATTGAGAAGATTTTATTTTTTTTTTAGTAAGAGAGAATCATGAAGGATACACCGCTAGTGCACCAGTTATCGTGTCCAAATCAAACACTGAATAATCGAACAATAACTATTGAAAGCATATGAATAGTAAGCACAGCCCTAAATGACTTCTCTCCTATTGTGATTATAACAACTATTTGGAGTAGAACTCAATTTTAAAACTAGTATAGCAATTGATCCTTACATTTGCAAGCATATCTTTTCATCCATGACCTTCCTATGAAGTTTGTTACATATTTATCAGAAATTGGCAAATAATTCATTAGCTCTGTTTAGTTTGTTCATAATCGTTTGGTTCACATCAATATTTTGAAACTTGAAACTAAATTAACATACTAGAAAAAGGGTCAGAAGTAGTTGATATAATGGCTAGGTCTATCTGTGGTGTAGGTTATGATATCGAGCATTGTGTAACTTTCCGTATTAATGGAGTATATGTTTTGTGGTGGTGGTGGTGGTGGTGGCAGCAGCGACACACCAGAATGGTGGGAAGACTGGACGGGTCGGGGTTATGTAGGGGTCGGACTTGGGAGTAGGGGTGAGGTAAGAGTTAAGAGAAGAGGACGATATTTGAGAACCAACTTATAACTCGGTTGAAGATTAAAAACCAACACAACATTACAGATATAAGAATATATTGGAATATGTTGGGATGATTATACATCTCTTGCAAATATTGAATACAACTTTCATCTTGATTCTTTAGTAAATATAGAGAGGAGCAACCAATTTACAAACTAAGGTTCTTCCTTTGCCTCTTCTAATTTGTTTTCCCCTCGTTTAACTGACATCTCCTTCCCATTCTTGAGCTCTTCGTCTCGAGCAGCAGTGCTATCATAATTCTGCACCTTGTACTGATGTCTCATTGCAAAGGCCAAAAACACCAAGAAATTTATCACTCCGAGAACTGCAAGCATCCAGTAGAAATTTTCCAATTTTCCTTTATTGAGATTGCTCCTTAGCCAGGCTCCTTTTGTTGCTTTATCGACTAGAGAAACCAGCAGGCTACTCACAAAATAGCCCATTGAGAGAGTGCTGAGGAATAAGCCGGTGCTCATAGATTTCATCCTTTCAGGAGCCTCTCTAATGAAAAATTCCAGCTGACCGACGTATGCAAATGCTTCCCCGGCTCCCACGAGGAAGAACTGAGGGACAAGCCAGAAAGCTCTTATATTGATCATATGATGTGTGGCATTTTCTCTTCTTTTCATTTCTACAAGTGCAGCAGCTATCATGCCGATGATTGAAAATACCAGTCCAATTCCTACTCGTTGAAGGCTCGTGATTCCTTGAGCATTGTGGGTGATTTTTCTAGCAATGCGTACGATGACTCTTTCATTAAGGGATGTGAATAGAAGAATGGTGATGAAAAGAAAGAACGAGAAGGAGCCGGAAGGAATAACGAAATTTCCAATATTCCTGTTCATGAAGGTTGCTTGTTCAATGGTGAATGTATTCATCTGAGAGTATACTGTCCAGAAGAGTATACAAGTGGACCATATGGGTACAAGTTTGAGTACCATTTTCACTTCTTCAACTTGTGTAACTGTTGAAACCTTCCAAGGGTTGTCTCTGTTTTCACTGCCTATTGCATGGTCATCTATGATTGCTGCCTTGTCTAGACACCTACAAAATTAGCAAGTGCAGTGTCAGATTCTACAATGGTGAGTGCAGATTCACAGTTACGTCTTAGCATTACGATTTTAATCATGATATAGAATGTCCGAAGGATAAAAGCCCCGCAGTTAGCATCAGAACCTGCCATTGCAGACATTTTCCAGCATTAATACAGATAATTCAAAGTAATTTGCACTATTTCATTCCTCGTACATATACCTGGTCTGCACAGTGTCAGGACTTAAGTCGTATTGGCAATTCTTTAGACAAAATGATTATTGTAAAAGAAAATGATTATTGCAAAAGAGTTGTAAGAGCCAAGGAGTCATTTGAGGTGTTGTACGGATGAATTAGAAGTCATTGGGTTCGAATAGAGAAAGAGTCAAGAGTCGCCGGATTTATGCTAGACTACCACCAAGTTGATGCTCGAGCGTCCAAAACAGATTCATTGTCTCCCGCATGTCGTTAGCCTAGCGCTCGAATGATGGTGTTTTTCGAGAAACTCAGTTCGTGATTTTCTAGAGTTCTATCTATATTATATTATCCAAATACCTCATATTATATACACACAATGTCTAGTATGTTTTTGTGTATGGTTGATCATTATAATGCATCCTCTTAACATCATTCCAAGATCCAAGAACATATCCAAGTATTGAGATTAAATAATTGATTCTGGGGATCAATCAACCACAAGTTAGGAAAATATCAAATTCAAATACCTAAAACATCCACTTCTTAGATATAATTAGGAAGATACTTTCTCAATAATTTTCAAATATTGTTGAAGATTGAGGGAATTTGAACCAGAAATATAGGAATACACGAACAAAGTGTTCTTGATGATCTACAGGAGATAGACTATTCCAGAAGATTTAGAGCGGATGTGAGTGGTTTCATGTTCCAACAGGTCTTAGAGATTGCAAGAATTAAATCAGCAAGTCTAGTGAGTTTTCTAGGCTAGATCTTATTGTTCTTATTGTCTATAGTGGAAGTTATTGGCTTAGTCCCGGAGTTTTTACTCAGTTAAAGATTTTCTCAGTCGTCAATTCTTTGTGTTATTGATTTCATACAATTCGGCAATTCAACATAAGGAAGTTAATTCACGTGAACTGGATCTAGATTAATTAATTATTGTGACTTCCCTTCTAGGTGATTTTAGGGTTGAACTAGCAACTTTCACGCAGGAATGGTGAAGAATACTGGTTTCAATTTGAAAGGCACCATTTATTTTCAAGTAGAACTATCTTTTTGAGGCAATAGTTCAAAGTAATTATAACTAGGTGAATTGAGCTAGCAGTATGAGATGATTGAGGCCATGATTCCAATTTAGAATTAGACACTTACAAATGGGAAAAAGTATTCTCATTGATCAGTGTTACATAACTCAAAAATTTCACATTCTTGATCAAATTTATCAGAAAAACATATGGAGGAAAAATTGATTTCATTTACCTGAGTCGTTCAGTGTGGGCAACTTCTGCACCGTAATATTCATTTAACAAGCTGGGATGAGAAGGATAAGGAAGGATCCTCTTCTTCCAAGCCAAGAAAATGACCATCCACAAGACAGTTAAAGGACTCCCTTGAGGCTTCCTAAATCGGTATAAAGGCGTCCCACACAGCAATATAGCAACAGCTATAATCATCGTCCCTGCCGATATTCCATATCCCCATCCTCTGCCAACATTGTCTTGTATATACACCAAAACTGTAACAGCGAACAAGGATCCAAGGCTAATGCAGAAATAAAATCTATTGAAGAAATAGATCATCGCCTTCTCCTCTTTAGGATTTGATGTCTCAAACTGGTCAGAACCAAAACCAGAGACGTTTGATTTGATTCCACCACCTCCTAATGCTATTGTGTAGAGAGCGATATAAAGCAAAACTAATTGCTTGCCGCTGGCCTCGATGCACTGCTGTCTCCTCGAGTTACTGCAAGGAGGAGGCCTCATGCTAGAAATGGTTGTGGCCAATGTCAACAATGTTACTCCCTGGTTCAATCAATGTATAGGATTGACGAAATTATTTATCGTGTAATTCATTTACACGTAAAGTTTGAAGGCTCTAAAATTTGCAATTTATGCATCTACAGAGGCGTTATATGGAAGACAAAAATATAGTGCTTATAACATGTTTGATAGATTCGACTGCACAAATATTATATGTGATATACGAAGGTTACTGAATACTGATGCTCAGGCTTACCAAAGCAGTTATGGAAGAAAAAATTGCAACTGTCAAATAACGGCCAAGTTTAGCATCTGCCAAGAAACCACCAAGGAGGCCTAGAAGATTGAGTGTTCCCATGAAGTTTGTCACAATGTTTGCAGATTTTGCAGACGAAAGATGCAAGATTCCTACTAAATAAGTCACCAAGTTCATCGATATGCCCATGACACAAATTCTCTCAGATAATTCAGTCCCTGAAACAAGAATTCAATACACTATTAGACCTCTATCAAACAGATGGCATCAACATGTCAAAAGCATCACCTAAGATAAGCCCTGCCGCCAGCCATCCACCAGTTCGTGACATATCGACTGGCTTTCCTTGAAAATCCACCAGGGTTTTATCACTCCCTCCATCTTTGCCACCATTTTGTTGCACCAAAACCTGTCATAAACTTGATATAATGAAACAATATTATCCATGCATTACTACATAATTATCAAGTTGTTCGAAACATGGACTTACCATTTACGAGAGAGAAAAAGAGAAGTGATTCAATTTCCTTACGCGATAATTACATGTACAACTTCTGTTCTAAGATTATGAATATAAAGGAACATGTGGAGATGAATGATTGAGGAGAAAATCAATTGCTGGCAAGAGCTACATTCATTCTCTCTCCCCCCCCCGCCTCCCCACGTTCTTTGAGTCGTACAAAAAATGTTTTATTCCAGAATTTTTTGAAATTATCATCTTGTGGCTGTAATGGTAAGAACCCTATTCAGATCAGAGCTACAAAAATGACAATGACGCTTCAAAGAAATGGTCCATATCTCTATAGGGCAATCTCGTTGGATTCTGATAAAAACTCACACGTTACAAATGGTATCTCGTGAGTGGGGACATTGATCTTAGGCGAAATTTTGGAACTAACTTCACTGGTTGGCTTAGGAATAGATGTCTGGTATTGATTCTGTCCGAACATAGTATTAAACGTTATACATCAGCATATTGAATAAAATTTTGGGTTTATGAATTAATTTGGAAGAGCTTTACAAGTTGAAGAGGGTCCGTGCAGAAATTGACAAAGAGGTTTTTACCCGTAAATGGGTAATTTGGATGTCGGTTCACCGAACTTTAGGTCCGTTTGACAAATAAAGGTGGAAAGGAATTTCAATTTCATGTTAGTTGGAAAATAAAAATTCACCAAACCCATAGGAATTCGTTTTCCATGAAAAAAAAAATGCAGCTTAAAGTGGTTGACCTTGAAATTTGGTTTTCATATCCACGTTGCAATCAAACGACTAAAGTGGAATTCTTTTTTTTCCGATGTAACATTTTCTATGGAATTCCATTGAATTCATAAACTTTGATTAGGTCATTAAACTTCGATTTGATTTTAAGTTTTATCATTCTATTACGTTAGTTATCATTCCCCAAGCTGATAGAAATTGCTTAGTTGGCAATGCCATAACTGATTTTTCATGGTAATTGATATGGTGGCACCCTAGAAACGAAATAGTAAAACGAAGGTTATGATAATGTCATTCGATTCAAAGGTTAAAGTTCGTGTTTTTATTATTTTAATAACATTTTTATGATATGTATACACTGCTATTATATGGAAGATGAGACAGGGCTGTCAATTAAAAAAATTTCATCAATTTGGAAGGCAACAGTTGATGGAGTGGTGAGATTAATTTCACACTATATTAGTATTTAGTCATCCAAATTGAAAATAAATTGAAATTTGGTACAAATTGAGAGAGAATAAAGTTTTGTTACCCAATTGAGTTTTTGCTAAAAATTCACTGACCGCAGATGGAATTTATTTACCCTCTTGGTCTAGGAGGGTCTGATATAGAAGTTTGTATTTTGCTTAAGGGGCCAAGGTCACAATATGGTCGATAAACTGTTTTTTCTTTCAAATATAAGGATTGTTTTGACAGTTTTTAAGGAAAAAAAATTAGCAGATTTTGATAAAAGTTGATGAAATATATGGTCGATAAAAATTTATGGATTGATTGAAATATATTGTTAAAAAAAGTAATTATTAACTTTAATTTTAATTTTTTTTAATATTTTTAAAGTTGTACAGATCAAGCACAAAGTTTAATTTGACAATGATCATAGATGAGAACTTCACTAGCCAAAGTTAAGGACGTGTCTAATAGTTGGATAAGATAAAGGAGAAGTGTGATTAGACGTTTTGTTTCCTTCTTCAATCAAGTTAATATATGCTTTTATACAAAAACAATCTAAAGTTTATTTGTAAGATATTTTTATTGTCGCTAAAATTAATTGTTTTATTTGTAAGATATTTTTATGTCACTAATTGCTATTTGCATATGTCATTTCATGTTTCTCTAAATTCAAAAATTTATCAAAACATACAATGAAATCAAGTCCTTGTTTGATGTCCATTTAATGGAGATTTTTTTTTTTTTTTCCTTTTAGAAAAATGATTTTTGAAATTGTGAATTTTTTAAGAATGTTGGATAAAAAGTAGGAAAAAGTTTCGAATTTACATGTAAAATATTTTATTGTAAGAATTTGTAATCGAAAATGAGCATTTTTTTTTTTTAAACAGAGACCAAATTCTTAGAAATCCTATCATATTTGACTATATAGTCATCATTTCCACTTCATAGAGTTGTGAGGCGTAGAAGTGTGTGAGAAGCCGCTGTGTGACGCAGAGAGACTATCACGTTGCTCGTATCTTCCTCGACAACAACGTTGTGGACCATACTGTCGAAGGATGTTTCGATGGAAAGTGAGAATACTCCAACTACGTTGGCATAGGAAGAGTTGACCAAGATGGTGGACTTTTCGAGTTTGAAAACGACTTACGATGAATCGGTCGGTGGATTTTCTGTTCGTCGAGGTGGATCTGGAGGCGAAGTTAGTGTTTGCCAATGTGAATATGTGGAAGTAAATTGAGTTGTCTGCGGTGGTGGTGTGTCGTGATCTGTGCTTGATCTGTGAAGATGGTTCTAGTGTGGTGGCTTTTGCTGGATTTGTTGGTTTTAGGAGTCGTTGTGGATTTTCATGTTTCGGTATTGGAGTAGATTTTGTTGGCGATGACGATGTCAATGTTGTTGTTGGTGGTAGTGGTAGTGGTAGTGGTGGTGTTGTAGTTGATGTTGGTAGTCGTTGCGGTGGTGGTACGACGGTGGTGGCGAGGTGGGAAAAAGAGAGTTTATAACCAACTATTTAGTTGATTTGTGATCAAGTATGGGGTGGTGGATCGGGATGGGAGATGGGAGTGGGGTGTTTAGTGTATGTGACCAACTATTTGATTATTTGTGAACAACCACTTAACTGTGACATAAAAGTTATATAATTTGTAATTGAAAAAATAATTTATAATCGACTAATTTGAAAATATGTGATCAACGAATAAATTGCGAACAATAATTTTTTTTGATTTGTGACCATAAAATAATTTGTGATCAATTAATTTTATAATATGTGACCAGCAAATAAATTGTGACCTATAAGTACGTAATTGTAACCATTGATTGTATAATTATGACCTTAATATTTTTAATTAATATTTTTTTTTACTTATTTATTTATCACCTGAATTTTGAATTTTGAAATCTGGAAATTGAATTTGTCATAGTTAATACTTTGAGTGGTGAAATTCCCCCTAATTAACCCAATAAAAAATAAAAATTTAGCCCAGGTCGTCGACCTAATTAACCCAATAAAAAATGGGATAATCAGGCCCAATATGGCATGTTACTTAGAAATTTGATTAATACTATTTCGCCTTTATAATTATCATTAACAATATAATTTATGGAGAAAAATAAATGCAATTCAATCCCAACCAAATAAAAGACCAAAAGAAAATGAAATTTCGAGTAAATGAGCTAGGAAAAATCATTGGAGAAGTTGTGGTGGAGCCTAATTTCTGGTTCTTACATGTGCTTGCTAAATAAACTCCTACAATAAAAAATGGCAGAGTTCATGCTTTTCGAGGCTCAATAAGCGCCTTCTCTTTGGATAATACCACAACTTTCCTCGATTGTCTCTCCTAACAATGGATATAAGTGGAGATGTAGTAGTAAATGGCTTGGATTTGTGCTTAGGCTTGGGTCTGCTAGTAGTGGTGGTGGAGTCGGAGAAAGAGGAGGACGGTGGTTGTTTCGACTGCGTGGAAAAGCAGTAGGGACGGGATTTGGGGGGATGATGGTGGAGCAAGTGAGGATTGTCGTGATCTGAATTTCTTCTATTCATTTTTTCTCTGTTTTTTTACATGAATTTAATGTATTATCAACACCATGATTTTATTAACTCGCAAAAGTCAAATCTTGCAAGTAGCTTCTATCTTGTGTTGTTTTGAATGGATTTTGTAGCTAGAATGTATTCATGTGATTCAGTTGCTTGCTAGAGGAAAGACACGGGATTTTACAGGCATTATGACAAAATGTAGTATATGTCTGAAACCGTAGAACTACTTATGTATACTCTCTGCTAAGCCTCCTCTATCCCCTGCATTCAATGGCTTGGAATTATAATCACTTCTAGAGTAACATTTTAGATTGGAAACGCGATCCAACAACATGTACTAATTAAAATGTATTTCGTTGGGCAGCTTCATAACATGCACAATCTAGATTGTTAAACCTGTTTATGT
Organism: Fraxinus baroniana; assembly: GCA_903798355.1. NCBI lineage: Eukaryota > Viridiplantae > Streptophyta > Magnoliopsida > Lamiales > Oleaceae > Fraxinus > Fraxinus baroniana. The sequence goes on from CAIGRO010270909.1 coordinate 14,022, forward strand.
TTTACCTGTAATTTTCATTTAAAATTAATCTACTGTGAATCAATTTTGCTTTTCTATACATTCCACCTCATATATCTTAGATGTGATAGAGCTAGGGCTGTCAATGAATTGAATTTTGATCCGAATTTGATAAAATTAGTGGGAGATGGATTCAAGATCCCAGTCCGATAATCTGATCAAGATCAAATATGGATATACGTCAATCCGATCCGATTTGTTATAAAAAAAAAATTGAGTCGGTAAAATATTTTTATGACATATTATTTGTGACTAAAATAAATAAATGAGAAAATAAATAAATTTATAATAAAAGGTCATCAAATTCAAAACATAAAAAAGTTAAAAAAATTTATAATTATTAAACCCGTTTAAGAATTGAAAAAATTGGTGAAAAAATAAAAAGGGAAAAAAGAAAAGAAAAAGGTTGATTGCAACATTTTTTTTCCTAATTTCTTTAGTTTCGGATCGGATATAACATAGCAAAAAGGATATGGATTTAACAATCAAATATCCATTAGATTATTAGATTGGATCGGATATAGACATATCTGATCCATATCTTATTCATTTACGGTATAGAGCCAACAATGTTTTCCCCTTTTATTCCACAAACTGCATATATATGCTTGATGGAGGTGGAGAGTGGTGGTGGTGGAGGAGGAGGAGGAGGAGGAGGAGTAGGTGGACGAGAGGTTGAATTTGCGTAAAATGGCGTATTTTAAAGCTTTGATTGATATTTGGGAAAATTAGGCCACCTACGCTCCAAAATAGAAAAATTAGAATAATAATCTTAAAATTAGTTAACATTTTTAATCCTGTAATTAATACGGTTAAAATCCCTCAAACTCCTTAAAGCCCCAAAGCACCAGTAGGAAATTACAGACTAAAGTGAGTCTATACTTTTTACACAGGATCAGGTAAGACTTTTTTCTCAATTTCACCCATGTATTTGATTTTATATTATTCGATTCTTCAGATTCGTTTGTAGCTCCAATTTTTCACATGCCTATAGATTCTCCCCTTTTTTTGTGTTTTTGCGTTAATTTATTCCAGTCTTTGAAAATTTAGCTCACTTGAGTATCAAAAGAGGGTTAATACACTAATTTAATATCTGATCATCCAGTCTAGTGCATGAACTTGCTTACTTTTGTTCATTTTCCACTTTTTGGTTAATTCATAAATAGTGAAATGACCAACCAAAATGGGTGAATTTTGACGCAATGGCAGGCCTTGCAATGGCAACTGCAGTTGCTATTTAATATGCATATGTTGGTCTCATTTATTAATCTATTTCCAGTTACCTAGTCACGAATCTTGAGGAGACTGTCCAAGAGCTTTGGAGACCAAGAGATGAGGCTGATAAGCATGAGATTGTAAGCTTTAGGGCGGCTGGTGAGTTGCCAACTCAAGAAGAAATTTTCGATATTTCACCCTTTTCAGATGATGACGAGATTGGACCTTCAAAGAATGAATGCAGCCGTCCTTTGAATCTTTGTCTTAAAGGGTTTAGCGAGAACTCGCCCAAAAGAGTTAAGAATATGGAAAAAAGACTTGAAATAAGTAGTATGGTAAAAAGAAAAAGAGTCCATTGTTTGGATGTAGTACTGATGATAAGAATGAAGAAATGCAGTTTTATGGAAGTTTTGCTGATGGGATATTTTCATATAATGAGGAAGTGGTCTCACAACACAAATTCACTAACGAAGGTTCATGCAAGCAGGTTCAATGATCTATGTACTTTGGCTTAAGTTATATAAATTAAGTGTAATCAATTCATAAGTGAACTGGAGAAAGCCAGGAATGAAGTTCAATGAGATTAGTGATGAACTGGTGAAAATGTAGTAAAATATATGGGATTTTAAATCTTTGATGCGTTTTTTATTTCTGTCATTAAATATATCTTGCAACTATTGTTACCATTTTTAATGTTTTCATCTGGCAACTTTTTAGCTTTTGCCATTGTGTGGTCTGAAATGAAAGAGCTAGTTGTAGTATGAATCACAGGAGAGGTTGGGAATTGAGCATGAGTTCATCTAAGTTGGAAAAGAAAATATCTACAGGCTTGTTATATATGTCAAACCAGAAAACACGGTGAATGAAGAACTGTGGAATCATTAAGAGCCTATAACTTTCCACCCTCCAAAGGCTTTTTTTATGCATAGAATGAATGACGGTACAAACAACCAATATTATTGAACTCATGCTTTGATTATATCACAGCTTTCTGTTAGTTTATTGAACTTATTCTAATGTTTTAATTGATGTTTTGTCATTTTTTTGAATTTTGTCACTTTTATTAGTCACCTTTTTTTAAATTTCTATCACTTTTTTTAGTATTTGCCACTTTTTTAATCTTTGTTAATGTTTGTCACATTTTTTAGAGCTTGTTTGTGAGGGATTTTTGGGGAAAGAATTGATTTTTGAATAGTGATATGATGGGAAATGTGTGGTTGAAAAAGAAGAAAAAATTATTAATGTGATAGAAAATATTATTTTATTGAAGAATAAGTTGTTGAAAATGAGAATTGATTTACTGTAGAATTTGAAAATCTCTCCCAAACACCCCCCTTAATCTTTGTCACTTTTTTAAAGTTTGTTACTTTTTTTGAATTTTCCTCACTTTTTTCTTTAATGTATATCACTTTCTTAAAATTTATATCACTTTTTTGAATGGCAAACATCATTTTTAATAAAAATTGTATATCACATTTTAATAAAAGTAATATGTCACTTTTCTTTCTTTCTTTTTTTT
>CAIGRO010270928.1:0-20572 GCA_903798355.1 Fraxinus baroniana
GTCCACAACTGAGAGTCCTATGATGCCCCAGTATTTTTGAAACTATTTCTCCAGAAAAGGAAGAAGAGAAAGAAGCTTTGGTCTACCATATGCTCCAAAAATCCGAACAATCACAATATGATGATGATCTTGACTTCACCTATAAATAGGGTTTATTGTTTACGAACCTATTCCACTAATGATAGTTCTCTTGATAAGTTCTGGAATAATTTATATCAGAAACTCTTGAATAATCTAAATCTTAATTCAGAGTCTAAAGTGTCTCAATATCAAGATGTTGTGATGAATATGTTGTATAATCATAAAAATGATAAATTGACTGAAGATGAATTAATCAAACTGCAACTATGGAATGAAGAAATATGGAAAAGTCCTCAAAATCATCCCAAAATGGTCCATCAAACCAAATGGCATTGAAGAGTTGTGCAAAACTTGAAGAAATGATATGGAAACGCAAAACACAAGTAATACAACAACAACACTCAAAGAAAAATGAATAATCAACAACAAATGGCAAAGAAAATCGTAAAAAGAAGTGAAAACACCATAAACATCGAAATTTACCTTGAAAGTGGATGATTTGATGAAATATCACATTCAATGACGAATTTTAAGTGTAAATTGAGTGGGCAAAGCACCAATTTTGTGTGGGAGAGTAAGATTATGAAGAAATCAAGTGAAAAAAGTGGTAAAATGCGTTAAACCCTGAGGAAATGACATTTTCATTCAAATTTACGGTCTGTCGCTCGAGCGAAACTTGAGCGATAAGCAAGCGAAGCAGCTTCTACTGTTGTCACTCGAGCATGTTCCAGTGATAGGCTTGCGACATGGCAATTGACAGAAATAGCACCAAACATTCAAAAATTCAGAAAAATAACATTTTTTTAAAAACAAAATCAAACGTTAATATAAACAATTTAATCTCTCGACACTTTGATGATCAAAATCAAGCATGCAGTCATAAGTCGAGCAATATAAAAAAGACTTTCCCACATACGCAATTATGTTCAAGATGGAGTAAAGTGTATAAATGACTAATGCGTGTAATGTGTCACTATTTTCTCGTGAAAATGACTCCAAACATTAAATTTGTGAGAAAGGACATGCAAAATATCACAGTTAAATAAGTATGATCTCTACAGATGAAATTTAAGCCCGAATAAATTCTTGGACTTGAAAATGAGCTCAATTATATGAAATTTTTTGTTTCTTCCCCTGAATTTGAGCACATTTGAATTTTTATCGCTTTTCTCGAAATAACATTTTATGTGCAGACTCTGTCCATTAACCGACTAAATTGACCTCTGTAATGAGCTTTATGCCGGTTATCCCAAGTTAGATGACCATAGACACTAGGTTATGAGAAACTCTTCGGACTTAATTACTCGAGTCAAATAGGTTTCGAACAGAATATATATATAATCATCAATGCAACAATGCAGGGAGACTTTCATGAGTATAGGTCATCTAAGTGTAGGTTAATTCATGTTCGAGGTCACCATACTAACATGTGACAGTCATCACAAATCTCACACCCGCAGTTCAGACTCGCTCACAAGATCATAGTGTGTGCAGTGCAAATGATTACATGACGACACATATACTCAATACTCCAAACTAAACCGAATCAAGGAATGGAAATAACAGTGTAAAATAGATAAATGCTTTCTTGGTCATACATAACATGTTTAAGATCATAACAATGTGTCGTTTGCCAAAAGGAAAATATTTTTTTATTTTTCCCATTTTCCAAATTTATTTATTTATTAATATTTTTTGAAGAACATACTTAAAGAAAACACATGAAAAAAATAGAACAGCAAAACAAATACAAAAAAAATGGGATGCATGCATGAATGAATGAACACAATGAACTGCACATGCATGCATCTAAACATCAAAACAGGACGAAATTCGAATGCCTTTACCATTAAGAGTACGACCATTTTCACGACCTTCGAGGTTGCTTCTCTTGACCCAAACTTTTTTAAAAGCAGAAGATGATTGAGTTAACCGAGTCATTATCTCAGTTAAATGACTGACTTGATTGGCAAGAAAGTTAACATTACTAGTGAAATCCAAATTCTTACTTCCATTCCCATGGTTACGACACCTAGGTCGGATGTGTCCCAGTGCACCACAGTGATGGCAAGTGGGAATGAACCGTGGTTCAAACCTACTCGGTGGTTGTTGCCGACGAGTAGGACGATTGACCCTACGTTGTTCGGTAGGTCTCGATCTAATGACATGTTTACCTTTGGGTTTTAGATATGCAATCTCACGAGCTTTGTTCGTAGCAGGAAATAACGTGGTTTTGGATGTACTAGCTGTAGCATCATAGCTATGAACATAACCCTGACCATGCTTGTCACATGCAGGCTTGTTCATCCTAAGAATAGTATCAAGCTTTTTCGAGCCATTCATGAATGATTGAAGTTGAGCAGTAGATTTATCAAGATCAGAAGTTAAAGATTTAACCTTAATCTCCAAGTTTTCATTGACGAGCTTCAACTCACTCACTTTCTTAGTCGAGTCCTGAAGGCCACTCTGCAATTTTTCACGTTCAAGTTCAAGTTCGTTCACCTTTTTCAGGACGATTTTGTTGACCTTCTTGATTTTGAGACTCTCTTCAAATAGTTCACGATATGACTTGTGAATGTTCGTCTCATCATTTGACTCTTCAGCAGACTGCTCACTCTCGTTCTCCCTTTCGTTCATCCTTACCACCAGACATCTCATTCTGAGAGCTGGAATCCAATTCCTCATCGCTCATGTTACAGCTAAAGCCTTACTCCTTTCCTTATTCGAGCTCCTATTCAAATTAGGACATTCATTCCTATAGTGACCGCAACCCTTGCACTTATGGCATTGGACAGATTGTGTTTTACTAACTGAAGTCCTAGAGGTATTCTTCTCACATCTACCTCTTGAGAGTTTATTAGGGACTTCACTACTCTGTGACTGAGGCTTTCTCATATTTATCATCTCCTTCTGGAAATTTTTTAACGAAATAGACAATTTCGTCGTCCCTAAGGGTCTCAGTGTCAATGGATTCGCTCTCAACTTTTCTAACTGTGTTCATGGCTATAGGTTTTTGTTTCTTAGTTTGTGCTAAAGTCAATTTACAAGTTTGGAGTGATCCTACAAATTCTTCTACTTTAACGTTATCTAGGACCTTGCTTTCTTCAATTGCAATTACCTTATGTCTAAACCTTTCAGGTAGGGATCTAACAACCTTTTGAACGATTTTCGACTCAGGGATCCTTTCACCTAGATTAAAATTAGAGTTCACAATATCATTCAACTTAGAATAGAACTCATCAAATTTCTCATCATCATTCATCCTAAGTTCTTCAAATCTTGACGTCAACGTTTATAATTTGGAGTTTTTCACAATTTTAGTACCCTCATGGGTTGTCTCCAAAATATCCCAAACTTCCTTAGTTGTCTCACACATAGACACTTTTCTAAATTCCTCAGGAGACACAGCCATAAACAAGGCATGCATACCTTTACTGTTCCAATAACATTCATCCAAGTTTGTTTTGGTCCATAGAGAAATATCAGTGGTATAACTACACCATCAACAGTTGTTGTAGGCAGAGTCCACCCATTTTATACACAAATCCAAATACGTTCATCCATGCCTTAAAAAAAGCTCTCATTCGAACTTTACAGTAGGCATAATTACTGACATCAAACTATGGCGGTACATACAAAGAACTACTCATCTAGATTAAATTAAATAAGGGTTAGGAATTGAAATTAAGCTCTAATACTAATTAAAATAACACAAGGTTCGGCCCTAACAATACTTAGAGGGGGGTGAATAGGTATTTTAATGCGGAATTAAAAACGATCGCGAATTAAATAACAACAAGTCACTTTTAATTCTTATCTAGATGGTTAATCATGCAAATCAAGTTATCATATATTGAATTACCGTAGTTTGCATATTATAAACAATAAATAAATAAGCAACAAAGAAAACAAGAATTGTTCACGGAGAAACCCAATTGGGAAAACTTCTAGACGCTTTGCCAGTCAATTCACTATAAATGATTATGTACTTATAGTCAACCAGACCAGATGACGTCACGAACTATCTGATCTCCTGACTCCAATTCAACAGCTCACCTGAATTATGTGCTCATCTACACCAATTCTAACTTTAATAACCAACGCTCTCCTAGAACTTCGCTATCCTGAAGCAGCTCATAGCTTGGTATAATTGCATATCTTCTATGGATCACGAAGAATAATCCGTTCTTCACAGACTGCAACTTCAGTCGCCTTCCTCGATCTTCAGCACATCTGACAAATATGTAGAAAGTATGGTATTTGGTATTTGGATGTGAATATGATGTTTTTCTCTTAGAAGATATCACACAAGATGAAGGTTGAAAGTAATAATGTGGAGGATTCACTCTCTAGACTTTTTATCTCAATAATCAACCTTCCAATTTCGTACAGAATGACTTTTGAAATTTATAGGTAGGGTAGAAAACATATGGGCAAGAAAAAAAAACCTTTAAAATGCAAAATAAAAATTTTCCGTATAAAACTATCACTCGAGCGAAGGAGGAGCGATGGTTTAGCGACGATATTTCTGCTTTTGTAGCTCGAGCCAACCTTTGGCGACAGTCCAGCGAAAATTCGCGCCGATTTCCTCCTTATTTCAAACTCGAAACCTTAGACCTATTTGACTAACTTTTAAGCAAATTGCACATTACTCCTTGAACTATTACAATCTATCAAATTAAGTCCTTTTGTTCACACAATTTGCCAATTACAAAATTAACTAAAACCTAATAGCTACAAATATGATTAAACAGCATCTGGCGTACAATGAAGGCAGTGTTCACCATCACCCATATTCCGAGCGGTATCTACCATTTCAGGATCTGTACGGTATTTGGAAATACCCTATGTAATTTGAATGATGGTTGAAGCATATTCAATTGACACAACTTTTTTGTACGTGTACACTTATATGATTGCATTGGTGCAATCGATGGAATGCATGTGAGAAATGTGTTGCCACGATATAAAAGAGATGATCTTATTGGAAGAAGGAAGATCTCGACACATAAAGTTTCGACTACTTTTTGTTTTCAATTTATGTTTTACATTCGTCATTTCGGGGACCACAATGAACACACACGACAATCGTATATTTGCCAAAGCTGTACACATGTTGGATATAAGTTTTCTGCAACCCACACATGGAAAATATTACCCGGTTGACTTCGGGTTCATACATACGCCTGGGTATATTACTCCGTATAAGGTTATGATATTATATCATTTTCAAGAATTTGGCAATGCAACAAATGGGCAACGACGCCATTTTCGAAATGCACTCGAGCAAATTAATTTTCGTCACTCATTGTGCTGTAACGTTATTGAGCGTGTGATTGGTGTTTAGAAACAAGGATGAAAGATTCTCGATCGAATGTGTGTTTACAATATAAGAGTGAAAAATGCCGCAGTCGTGGCTACAATGGGAATTCATAATGATAGTGAAATGTGTGGACATAAAGTTGAGTAGTCAAATGAGACCTCTGTCATTGTTGGATAAAAACCATTTTTTCAAAGCTAGGGCACACAAAAAAATGAAAAACATTTTGAAGAGGGGAATTATAAGAACATTAGTATCAGTTTCGATAAACATTGCTTATTGAAAGTTATCGGACGATAATTTATATATATTGAGCAATAGTTTTAGAATTGATATAAAATCTATTATGTTGGTTACTTTTCTCCACATATCTATTTTCTGGGTCAAGAAATCTGCTCTATTTTATCTCACGAGTTATATTAGTGAGCTATCAAAGATGGATGAAGCAAAAACTATTAAGACTAAGAATATCTCCAATGTTCTACACCAAATTTGGTGTAAAATTACAACAAATTTGGTATAACCTCTCTAATGGTTTACACCAAATTTAGTGTAGAACATTGTAGATGATTTTACTAGTAATTTACAGTAAAATTTGTTTTTTAATTACAAAAATTGTTAAATTAGAAATTATATCTAATGAATTAAAACATTGCATTGATTAATAAATTGTAAAAATCATGAAATATAAAATCGCAAATTATAAAAATTACATTGAAATAACTTTGACTTTAAACTTTGAAAAAAATTACATTGAAAAAAAAATTGTACATTGTGACTTTTGACTTTTTAATGAACAATTTTAATTTATTGTTGAAGTAATCATTACTTATTAATTGATTAGAATTTAAAAATAAATGTTAAATAAAAAAACCATCACATTAAAATAATTATAATTAATTAAAACATATTAATACAAAAATATTAAATAGGGACATATATGGAAGAGATAATTTTTGTAAAGTGGAAAGAAGGGCAAAATGGGGTTATTGAAGATTTTTATATTTCGTGTAAATAATTTGACGTAACACTATTCATTACACTATATTTTGCACTATATTTGACCCCGCATTGGAGAAGGTTTTACACCAAATTTGGTGTTTAATTTGACTCTCATTGGAGATGCCATTCCATGAGTAACTATAGTTTGTCGAAATAAGGAGAAAGCTCTCAGCATTCTTTCTAAAAGTTCAAGGGAATTAACTAAAAATCCTGTCGCTATAAAGGAAGGATTGTTCAAAAGGAGTTCAAATTTAAACTAATATTGCCAGGGGGAGAGGGGGTTGCTTTAATTTGACTCTCATTGGAGATGGCATGTTGGGTATTTTGATACCAAATAAACTCCGAGATGATTATGAATAATCGGGACATATACTATATTCAATTGGCTTCTTTGAAAGCCTATGATTGCACACACTTTAAGTGGTAGGGGTCTAAAATCATAAGTGGCAGCCCGAGTAACAAAGAGGGACCAAAAACTACTTAGGCTCAATCATTTATCATTGACCCACTTATTTGACCTATTATTAAAAGTTGAATCCCAACCTTGAAGGCCTCCAACGCCTCACCCCTAGAACATCGTGGATGAGGTAAATCGTGGGATGTGTCTCAACGAATTGGGATACAAGAATTGCCATACTTGTATTTGACCTATTATTATTTATACGGGGTATTTACTATGTGAGAACATATAACACAACTTCCTTTGGCTTTTCTTGAGAAAATTGGCTGCGCCTGTTTTTGCTTCATTGTGTGGCTACCTTTTGTGAGGGCTTATATTTTCTAATGATATTATCATCTCTATCTAAATTAATTTAATTAATATTAAATTTATTTTTTATTAATATAATTATCTTCCATGTGTCTAACTATATTATTGCGGTGGTATGTATCGTGAACGTCAACATACTAAGTAAACTAAAATTTAATAGGCATACAATTATGATAAATTAGAAATTAAATCATATGATACATTCATTTATACTTATTATTTAAGCTTACCTTAAATTGATTTTGGTAAACTATTATTTCGAAACTATCCTTGTTTATTGGTTGAATAAATAATATTTCACTTCTCAAGGATAATAATAAAACAAAACATAGTTTAAGTTTGGAACTAAGAATCATTTATATAATACTTTTCAAATATTAATTATTCCAATGCTTACTTTCCCGTAACTCGTTAAGGTTAGCCAAACATTGATCAAGTCAATTGGGTTTCAACTTTGTCTAATATTTGAAAACATTTTATACATGCAGGCACATGCATTTGTGATGGAAATATTAAGCAAAATTGTGTAAATTTAATTTCTTAGCTTATAATTTTGTGGGTTGCTCACTCATTTAAAGGCAATTAATTGGATTTAATTATTCTACTCATCAATGAAGTTTTTGTTTTGGTATTGCATATGAGCGGTACGTGTAATAGTTTGGACTTAGGTGCATCTATATGGTGGTAACAACAATAGCAATAACAACAATAATAAAATAATGACGACGAGGAGTGTGTAAAGATTATTTTGTTAATTAGTTGACAATGATCTAGGATTTTTACATGTTGACTTGATGGACGGTTATGGACATCTCCACTCGTTATAAATAGTACATTGTTAAGCAAGGTAAGTAAATTTCTCATTGTCTTCGTGCATATGTTATATCGCTAAGGGTATCAATGTGTTACCTAAATTTATTATTATGTGAACTTTATATTCGATTATTACTTTTTATGTCATTAATATTCTCATGATATATTCATGCACTTCAATGCAACCTGAAGTATATATGAAATTTCAAGAAATAAAAGTTTCCAAATGTCATGAGTCAAATAATGATTTTAAAGATATGTATTGCAAATGTTTTGTTTAGATTTGTATGTCTATGTCATGATAGGTGTTAATGGGAAATGGGGCGTGGGAGACCGGCACACCATGTCAATGTTCAATTTATAATGATAATGTCAATGTTATCTGTGCGGTAATATTGATAGGATGAATCTGGTTCCAAAAAATAATTGCCCACTGCATTCTGATTGGCTGTATGATACACCAAGTGAGCTCATGATATTCATGGTAAGTTTTTAAAGAAATTGAAAAAAGGGGGATACTTATTGAGAAATAATTTTAATTTGGAAGTATTTCATATGCATGTCATAAGTATGCATCATATGTATGAGGTTTGCTTATTGAACGTTAGCTCATTCCACGTTATCTCTACCCATTTTCAGATGATAAGGCAAGATAATTTAAGATGATGACTCACGATGACATGACTTAGTATTTATATAATTTAAATATTGAATTCGTTTTGTAAATAAAGTTTACATTCAATTTAATTTTCCTATATTTTATTAAGCACAAATTATTTTAAAATAATAAGTCATTGATGTTTATCGTATTAAAAAAAAAAAAAAGTAAATCGTCTCCGCATTTATGATTTAATATAATCAATTGATACCACTTTCAAATCTATGGTATCTAGATTTTGAAGTGTTACACCTTTCTTCTCTCTTCTGACAGTGTTCTCTCCAGCACTTGAGCACTGGACATTCGCCTCTGTCCCATGCATTTTTTCGGTACTCGTTGCTCCGTTCCTTGTCCCTGTTTGGCTGCCTCTATGCGCAGCGTTTTGATCTGTTCTTGGTCATTCATCTGTGGTCTTTGAGTGGGTAATCTTGGTCCAACTTGTACGGTATTACTGTTTGATTTTGGGTCCTTGATCTGAGCATCGATTCATCCACTTTTGGCGCTAAATGATTGGAGTTTTGATAGGAAAGTATTGTTATTTCATTTACCAAATTAATTCTCATTGTCTATTGAATATATAACCAACTTCGTGTTGATTATTTGCTTGATAGGTTCTAGTAACTCTACAAACTGGTATCAGAGCCAATTTTTTTTGGCTCTTATGACTCCGAAATCAGCCACTGTGTGTTGAGAATTAATTTACTGTGAAATTGAACGTGTGTTCATGATGCAATTAAAGCACGGGCCTACCAATTTTGCAATAAGGATTTGAATCTTTAATTAATTTCTCATCTCTCATATTTACGGACCACAGATAGGCATGGGCTGTTAAGTGGTTGATACTCTCTAAATTTCTACAATAGCAGGCCATTGTGCAAGGTGGCCAAAAGGATTGCTGGATTGATTGTTGCTAGAGATTTACGATTACTTGCTTATTTTGTGATATTATCATTTTATGTGGCTATTTTTTTATACTTGTTTAATTTCTTATTTGTTTCTAAGTTGATTTTGATTAAAATTGTTATCTTGACCTTACCCACCAGAAAATTCCTTTCATCTGGGGTCACAAATCTCAAGAATTCCTGGGAATTTAGACTTTTTTGTTCGACCTCTAGGTCATATCCTGTGTGGTAATTCCTTTTTTGAAAGTTGTTTACGTAATACATATCTTATTTGTTAACATGTCTGCTCACTATTTTAATTTAGGTGGCTTTAATGGTAAGGGTGACTTTTCAATTTGACAACAATTGATGAAATGAATTGTAGTTCTACTGTGACTGAACATCAGAAAAAAGAGTTTGACGAACTTGCTCATACCTCTATTATCTTGCATTTATCTAATTCCAGTTTGCGAAAAGTTGGTAAACATAATTTAGCTGAAAAACTTTGAAAAGCTTGAAGAATTTTATTTAACTCAATCCATGCCCAACAAACTTTTCTTAAATGACAGTTTCTTTAGTTTCAAAATTGATCCTTCAAAAGATTTGGATGAAAGTTTTGATGTTTTCAATAAATTGGTTCAAGACATTACGAATTGTGGTGAAAAAGTTTCCGGTGAATGCTATTCCCGATAACTATAAGGAAGTACAAAATGCAATCAAATATGTGAGATAGACCTTTACATCCAATATTATCATTAGTTCCTTGAAGAATAAGGAGAAGAAAATGAAAGTTGAGAGAAACGAAAGAAAAATTGGAGAAATTCACCAAATGAGGGGGTATACCTCATTTTAGGGGTAGAGAGGGCCAAAACGGTGGTGGCAAGAAGGGTGGAGGTGGATATAAGTCACGGGGGAAGGTAAAGGGGAGGAAATGTTATGATTGTGGGAAACTAGAATATTTTATAAATGGGTGTGATAAAGAGAAAAACAAGTTGATAGATCAGAACCTAGTGAGCAAACATTGTTGTCTTGAGAGATAAACTTGAGGAGGTTTACATGCTCTTAGATACTAAACCTACTAAAATTAGTTTCCATATGCGTAAAGATTCTTCGACTCCGGCGCTTCTTTACATTTTACATCAAACAAATTGTTGTTTGATCATTTGTAAACATCTGATCATGGACATGTTGCATGGGGTAGAGATGCATATAAGATTACTAGTGTTGGTAGGAGTAATGATATATACATCACGCATGCTGAAGTGATGAGTGGTTTAAATTTCACTATTACTGACATTGATCACACACAGAAGTGACACAATATGTTAGCTCATGTTAGTGTTAAAGGATGTAATTACCTTAACGACAAGGGTGTGTTTGGTAAGCATCAAGTGTTGGACATGTCATTTTTGCGATTATTGTATGCTTGGTAAATATCGTAGGATATCATTTGCATCTAGCACACACAATACATCTAGGGTGTTAGAATACATTCATACTGATCTATAGGGTAAGGTGAGCAATCCCACTTTTGGTGGTAACAAATATGTTCTGTCTATTATTGATAATTTCTCTAAGAGTGTATATGTTTAGTTGTTGAGAGATAAATTTGAAACTTGCGTGAATTTTAGAAATTGGAAATTTAAGGTGGAGAACCAGACAGGTAAAAAGGTAAAATTTTTGTATGCTGATAATGGTCTCAAGTTTTACAATAGTGTTTTTTTTTTTGTAATGAATCTGGCATTACTAGACATAGAATTGTACCTTACACTCTCTAACAAATGGGGTTTCTAAAAGGATGAATAATACCTTACTTGATAAAGTTAGATGTATGATGTTGAGTTCTGGTATACCTAAATCTTTTTGAGGTGAAGCTGTTATGACTACATTTTATGTGACTAATATGAATCCTTCCACAATTTTGAATGGTGATTCTTCGTACAAGATATGGTATAATAAATGTGTTCATTATTTTATACTTGGTGACCTTTGGCTGTGCCGCTTTCTCTCATCAAAGTAAGGAAAAACTAGAACCTAGATCTAATAAGTGTCTTCTTAGATTACCATGAAGGAGTTATGGGATATAGGTCTTGGTATATAAGCTAGAAGGGTGTGAGAATAATCATATGTGAGATATGACTTTTAATGAGCCTGAAATACCTTGAATGGAAAGTGATGAACAACACGAGACTGTCAATGAAGATTCCCCAGTCAATGAGCGTCCACATCCCCACAACCTCGAGTGAGGTGGAGAGTAATCACAAAATCATAAAAATGTAAAGATAAAAGGCAATGAGGAAATTGTTAAGGACAGTCCTATTGACCAAACCCTATAGCTGATTATCAATTAGTTAGAGATAGAAATAGGAGACCACGTAGGAAACTCCAAAGGATGTTTGACTATACCATAACCTATATTGTTACCAAGAACTTGTCGATAATGAACCAAACACCTATGATGAGTGAAAAAAATGAGGAATGACAAAGTACTATGAGAGAAGATATGAGTTCTCTTACTAAAAATCAAACTTGGGACTTAGTTCCTAGACCTAAGGATAAATACATAGTGTGATGCAAGTGGTTCTATAAAATAAAATAGGGAAATACTGAGAGTGAGCCTGTGAGATATAAGACTAGGTTAGTAGCTAAGCGTTTTACACAAAATGAAGGGGTAACTTATAATGAGATCTTTTTCATCAGTTGTTAGTACACCATTATTAGAGTTATGCTTGTTTTTGTTGCTTACTATGACTGAGAACTCGAATAACTTGACGTCAAAACGCTTTTTTTTTTTGCATAGTGATCTTGATGAAAAGATATTTATGAATCAGCCTAAAGGTTTTCGACAGTAAATCTAAACCTGATCATTTGTGTTTTTCAAATAAATCTCTTTATGGGCTAAAACACTCTCTACGTCATTAGTATAAAAAATTTGATTCATATGTATTGTTTAATAGCTACAAGAGGAGTGAGTTTGATCATTGCTTGTATTACGAAACCACAACACTAATAAAGGGTGTGTGTATTTTTTTCTTTATGTGGATGACATGTTATTAATTGGACCTAACATAAGGATGATTTGAACATAAGGCTGGTTTGAACTAGACCTTCGTTATTGAGGAGGGTTTTTAGAAGTAAAAGTCCATCTCTTGTTGGGTATGTGAGGGAGATCGGAACACCAGATATTCGCATTCACTGGTACAGGGAAGACGAAT
The DNA here is from genome assembly GCA_903798355.1 of Fraxinus baroniana. Taxonomy (NCBI): domain Eukaryota; kingdom Viridiplantae; phylum Streptophyta; class Magnoliopsida; order Lamiales; family Oleaceae; genus Fraxinus; species Fraxinus baroniana. The sequence continues at coordinate 12,740 of CAIGRO010270928.1, forward strand.
CAGATCTCGTATCAGGACCATCATGACTCAGGCAGGGAAAGTTCTTACTACTCCAATAGATATTTAGAGTTCAGCAATCTCTTTTTTCCAGGAATTATTATCCGCTCCTTCACAGCCTCTGGAATATACTCGTCTTGATATCATACTTAGGATATTGATGGAGGCAGACAATATGACATTGAACTGCCTCCATTTGATTGATGAGGTGTGAGATGCCGTTTTCAGTATTGATGCTGATAGTACTGCTGGCCCTGATGGATTTTCATCATTGTTCTACCAACAATGTTGGGATGTTATACATGATGATATATATGGTGCAGTCATTGATTTCTTTAAGAGTGGTCATTTTCCGTGAGGATTTGCTGCTACGTCTATTATTTTGCTTTCGAAGAGGGAGAATGCTTATAGATGGACGGATTACCGACCTATCAGCCTGTGTACTATGTTCAATAAGCTTATCACAAAGCTGTTTAACAACATATTGAGTTCATTTGTACATTATATTACTTCTCCTCAACAGAGTGGATTTGTTCTTGATTGACTTATTGGGGACAACGTTTTGTTGATCTATGAGCTTCTACACGTGTTGGATAATAGAATGCGTGGAGGGAATGCTATATTAAAGTTTGACATGACTAAAGCATATGATCGTATAGATTAGGGATTCATTTATTCTATATTGGAGACTTTTGATTTTGACTAGTTATGGATTGATCGGATCAGACATTGTAAATTGGAATGTCAATTCTCAGTGCTTTTGAATGGGCGGTCAAGTGATTTCTTTTCTTCATCGCGGGAACTCAGACATGGAGATCATCTCTCTATCCTTATTTATTATTGCTACGAATTACTTTTCTCGATTGCTTTCTCAGAGGTTTCAAACATATCCTAGAGCAATATCGACATGGAAGTAGTACTATAGTCTCTCATATTGCTTTTACTAATGATATGTTTATATTTACCAATGGGCAAAAGAATTCTATCAAAAGGGTCATCGATTGTTTGGAGCACTAGGAGGGGGTCTCTAGCCAATTGGCGAATAGAGACAAGAGTGATCTTATATTGCCTAGGTGGGCATCTGATATTCAGATACTGAGGTTAGTGATTTTGACTAAATTTTCACATCACAGACAATCGTTCACATATTTGGGAGCCCCCTTGTTTAAAGGGACTAAGACGAACTTTTTGTATGATGATCTTATTATGAAGGCCAGGAGTAAGATTTCTGGATGGGCTTCACGCCTTCTTTCTCCTGGTGGTAGGATTACTCTATTAAGGTATGTTCCTCTATACCACTGTATATATTTTAGATTATGCGACCTCCTAAGGTCATTCTGAAAATACCGAAGAGTATATTTGTGTGACTCCTATAGGATTCTAAGGATCATGCACGTCGCCTACATTGGTGGAGTTGGAAGACGATTTGCCTTCCCACTGACGAGGGAGGTCTTGGCTTTAGAAGATTATAGGATACGGTGGACACATTTTCATTGAAGCTATGGTGGCTGTTCAGGTCTCAGAGTTATCTGTGGGCTCAGTTTTTACGGGGCAAACATTGTAGAGGGACACATTTGTTGCTTGTAGCAGTTCCTTATTCAGCCTCTCCTACTTGGAAGAGACTGAAGAGATTTGGACCATGCTTCGAGACACACATTGCGTGACGACTTGGGTTAGGGAAGATCTTCTTTTGGCATGAATTGTTGGATGGGTGATTCTACATTGACATTCATTTTCCCAAACAGACAGCAAGCATCTACGAGGGTGTAGGACTTTTTTAGGAGTCTGGATGGGATTTTGGGAGTTTACTGCAGATTCTTCCTTTAGCAATAGCAAAGAAGATTACGGCCATTCCACTGTGCCTTGATGTCTAGGATCGTATTTTTTGGAGAGCCACACCAAATGGTAGATTTACTACTAAATCAGCATGGCAACTGATCCGCTCTAGCACAACCATGCAAGATTCATTTCACCTACTATGGAGCCCTATTATACCTCCTACTATTTTGTTTTTTTTTTGTTGGAGACTATGGCAGGACTTAATACCATTTGATGTCATTATCTAAAGGAGAGGCAGTTAGTTGGCTTCATGATGTCAGTGTTATTCAGATAATGAGACTATCACTCATATTTTTACCAGTAGCAGTATTTCAAATCATGTTTGAGGCAACATTTTGGGGCTTTATTTCAGATTATCATGAGTGCAGGTGAGAGTGTTAAATAGAGATTTCTGAGATTGAGGTATTTTGGACAGTTTGCAAAGATTTGGCACATTCGCATCATTATTCCTTTATTGATCTTCTGGTTTATTTGGACTGAGAGGAATAATGCAAAGCACAGGAACATATATATGATTTCGAGACGTATTATCCGTAGAGTTTACCGTATGGTATCCTTCCTCTATATTGTGGACTATTCTGACCGTTACATTAACGTAATGACATGCAGCTTGTTATACTTTTTGGTATTTCTTTGACTCTCTCCCATCTCCTCCTCCTATCATGGTTTGGTGGCGCACTCCATCATTTGGATCTGTCAAGATCAATACTGATGGTTGTGTCAAGGATGGATTTAGGAGTAGGGAAGGCATCATCAGGGGCTACGTAGAAAATTATATCAGGACTTTCTCGACTCCATATGGACATTGTATGATATTAGAGGCGGAATTTAGGGCTATTCGTGATGGGATACTACTGGCTAGAGATCTTAGTTTGTCAGATATTTGGGTTGAGGTAGGTTCGATTGTGGCCATTCACTGCATCACTAGAGGTGACAGACTGTGGCCTATGCAAGGAATACTCACACAGATTGCATGTATCATTTCCTTTAATAGAAATATGATTTCCCACATCTTTAGAGAATGGAACCAAGTTGCAGATGCACTTGCTATCGAGGGTTGGCATTATCGTAGATACCAAGAATATGGACTAACTGACTTACCACGACAAATCAAGGCACTCGTTCAGATTGATAGATATGGTTTGCCCGGCATTAGAGTTTGATTTTTTGTTCTCGCCTTTACTTTTATTCTTGCTTACATTTGCACTTTTTATAAGGGAAGTAGTACTTCCTTTTTTATTGCTTTACTTTACTTTTACTGTAAGGAAAGTAGTACTTCTTTTTTCACTGCTTTACTTTAGTTTTGCTGTAAGAGAAGTAGTACTTTCCCATTTATTTCTTTGCTTCATTTCAGTTGTAACAATGGTATTCCTCCATCATAAGTGAGGATATATTAATAAAATCTCGAAAGTACCGCCCTCCTTCCACAAAAATAAAAAAATAAATAAATAAATAATGGACCTAACTTAATAGTGGTAAATAAGATTAAAATTGAGTTGAGTAAAACATTTGACATGAAAGACTTAGTACATGCTAAGAAAATCCTTGGTATGGATATTAACAAGGATGTGTCTAATTCTTGTTTATTTTTGCATCAAACTCCATAGGTGCCTAAGATTTTGAAGAAATTTGGCATGCTTGATTGCAAACTTGATTCTATGGCTCTTGAAAACTATTTTGTTTTATCAAAAGAAAAATCATCTACTAATGAAGAAAAAAAAGGATTTTATGAGTAAAGTGCCTTACTTTAATGTTATTGGTTCCGTTATGTACCTTATGGTCTGCATTAGACCTAATTTGTATGAGTGTGTTAAGTAGGTACATGTCTAATCAAGGTCCTAAACATGAGACGCGTTAAAGTGGTTACTCAGATACTTAAAGAGTACTTCTGATTAACGGTTAGTTTATAAGCATATCGTTGATGGTGTGAAACTTAAAGGTTTGCGGATGCTAACTATTGTTGTGATAAGATAATAGGACATTTACTTTTTCTTATATGTTTACTTTGTGTGAATCTTGTATGAGTTGGAAGTCTCAAGTCCAACATATTGTTGCTCTATGGACTACTAAGTCTGAGTATATTGTTGCCACAGAAGCTATTATTGAAGTTTTGTGGTTCAGAAATTTACTTAATGAACTGGGTGTTTTAAGTGATAATGTGAATGTATACTACGATAGTAAATTTGTCATCCATTTCATAAAATTCTGTGTTTTATGAATGCGCTAAACATATAAATGTTAGGCCTCATTTTGTTAGAGATGTAATATCTCAAGATTTGTAAAACTTTAGAAAGTGCATTTTGACTGTAACTCTGCAGACATAGACTCTAAGGTGCTCCACTTGGTGAAGTTTAGAAATTGTCTTATACTTTAAATATCAATATATGTGACATTTCAATTTTGTTTGAAATCACATTGTGCGATACTAAACTTGTTTTTTTCTTTTTATGGGTGTATTTCGCATCAAGGTGAATGTTTGTTAGGTATTTTGATACCAAATAAACCTCAAGATGATGATGAATAATCAAGACAAATACTATATTCAATTGGTTTCTTTGAAAACCTATGATTGAATACACTTTAAGTGTTATGGACCTAAAATCACAAGTGGCAGCCAAAGTAACAAAGAGGGACCAAGAACTACTTACGAGCTCAATCAATTACCATTTACCCACTTATTTGACATATTATTATTTATATGGTGTATGTCCTATGTGAGAACATAACACAAGACTTCCTTGATTTTTCTTTAGAGAAATTGGGTACACTTCTTTTTGCCCATCTTCATGACTACCGTGGCTTTTGCTCCTCTGTGTGGCCACCATTCTGCTCTCTTTTGCCGGCAATTGGACACAGGATTTTGGCCTTTGTCCCTTGCATTTTTCCATTCTCACTACCTCGTTCACTACCCTTATTAGTAGCCTTCATGCTCATTGTTTCGATTGATTCTTGGTTTAGAGACCAATTCATGCACTTTTGGTGCCAATCAATTGGAATTTTCGCAGGAAAGTGAAATAACGATGTTCGACCCAAACTACACATAAAAGGGGGTGAAAAGGTGATGATACGGAATAAAAATTTATAATTAATTAGCAACAAGTCACTATGAATTATATGTAGATGGTTAAACAAAAATCCAATTTTTCCTATATTTAAATACTGCAACTATGAAAGAAATAAACAAGCACATGGAATGATCACGGAGAAACCCTAACTGAGTAAAAACTCCACACTTTGAAGTCTGAAATCCACTATAAACAAATTTTAAACTTACAGTCAGCTAGAAACGATTACCACTAGTACTTTCTGACCTACTGACTGCAATTCCCACAGTTCTCCTGGATTGCGTGCTTCTGTACCAGCTCCTAGCTGTAGTTTTCAAAGCCCTCCTGGATTGCAAGCTCCTACAACAACTCCTGACTTTATGAACTTGTCTATCTCCTGTGGATCAACAAAGAACTCCACGTTCTCCAACAACTAGAACCCCACTCACCTTTCCTTGATCTTCAGCACTCTGACATATATGTAAGAAGTAGGAATTTGGTATTTGGATTAAGTGGTTTCGATGTTTTCAATACTAAGAACAATTCACCCTTTGAAAGTTGAAAGCTTATAGATGAATTGGAACGAGAGGATGATAAGAAATATACATTTTCTTCAATTATCAACCTTTTGAAAACCGTTCAAAGTGTTTGGTATTTATAGTTTAGGTTTTGGGATTGAATGGACAAGACAAAAAGCCTTAAAAACCCGAATTAAGATTTTCTGGGAAACCTTATCGCTCGAACGAAAGCTGGGCGATAGGCGAGTGACGATGTGTTGCTCGAGCGAAGCCCTAGTGATAGGCTAGCGACAATGTTACTATTTGAGACGCTCTAGCCAATTCATGGCGAGAGTCTAGCGAAATTTCATCGCCATTTTCCCTTCTTGAACATTAGACCTAATAGAACTCAATTTCTACTATTTGTAACTTACTCCTTGACTTTTACAACAAATTAATTTAAGTCCATTTTATTCACGGACTTGCCAATTACATCAAAAAATTTAACAAGCTCCCCATTTGACATTCTGCGAGAAAACTACAATCTAAAGTCAAGGTAGTAGTAAAAGAAATTAGACTCAATGACTGGCACAACCAACACTAATCGTCTTGACTGAATTTTGTTGTTCCTTTATAAAAACCCATTTTCTGAAATAGACACCTCAAGTACCCAATGTAAAAGTACGTGAAACAGTAATAAGTGTAAAAGAGACTCAAGCATTTATAACCAGATATTTTCATTCGCTGGTACAGGGACGATGGATTAGATCTCGTATCAGGACCATCACAACTCAGGTAGAGGAAGTTCTTACTACTCCAACAGATATTTAGAGCTCGACAATCTCTTTTTTTTTTTCCATTAATTATTATCTGCTCCTTCACAGCCTTTGGAGTATATTGTCCTGATATCATACCTAGGATACTGACAGAGGTAGACTATGGCGCTAAACCGCCTCCATTTGATTGATGAGGTGCAGGAGGTTGTTCTCAGTATTGATGTTGATAGATTTGCAGGCGGATTTTCATCATTGCTCTACCAACACCATTGAGATATTATACAAGATAATGTATATGGTGCAATCATTGATTTCTTTGAGGGTGGTCATTACCGAGGATTTATTGTTATGACTATTGTTTTGCTTTCGAAGAGGGATAATGCTGTAGATGGATGGATCACCGACCTATCAGCATGTGTACGGTGTTCAATAAACTTATCACAAAGCTATTGAACAACGATTGAGTTCATTTCTGCCTTGTATTATTTTCCCTCAATAGAGTGGATTTGTCCCTGGTCCACTTTTTCGGGACAATATTTTTTTTGACCCAGGAGCTACTACACACGTTGGATAATAAAATGCGTGGTGGGGATGTTATGCTGAAGCTTGACATGGCTAAAACATATGATCCTATGAATTGGGGATTAATTTATTCTATACTAGAGGCTTTTGGTTTTGACCAGTTCTAGACTATCGGATAAGATGGTGTATATCGGAGTGTTGATTATCAGTACTTCTAAATGGTCAGCCATGTGGTTTCTTTTCTTCATCGCGGGGACTCAGACAGGGAGATCCTATCTCTCCATCCTTATTTATTATTGCTATAGATTACTTTTCTCGATTGCTTACTCAAAGGTTTCAGACATATCCTAGTATGCAATATCGACATGGAGGTAGTACTCTTGTCTCTCATCTTACTTTTGCTGATGATATGATTATATTTACCAATGGACAGAAGAGATCTATCAGAAGGGTCATNGACATGGAAGTAGTACTCTTGTCTCTCATCTTGCTTTTGCTGATGATATGATTATATTTACCAATGGATAGAAAAGGTCTATCAGAAGGGTCATTGATTGTTTGGAGCATTACGAGGAGGTCTCTGGTCAATTGGTGAATATAGACAAAAGTAATCTTATATTGCCTAGGCGGGCATCTAATATTCAGATATGGAGGTTAGTTATTTTGACTAGATTCTCACATCAGAGATAGTCGTTCACATATCTGGGAGTCCCTTTATTTAAAAGAGCTAAGAGGAGCTTTCTGTATGATGATCTCATTATAAAGGTTAGGAATAGGATTTTTGGATGGGCTTTATACCTTCTTTCTCCTGGTGGTAGGATTATTCGACTGAGGTATGTTCTTTCTTCTATACCATTATATCTATTCAAGATTATGCAACCTCTTAAGATCATTCGAAAAATGCTAGAGAGTATATTTACACGATTTCTATGTTATTCTAAGGATCATGCAAGTCGTCTACATTGGCAGAGTTGGAAGGTGATTTAGGTCTCAGAATTCTCTTTAGGTTGAGTTTTTACTGGGCAAATATTGTAGAGGGACACATCCACCGCTTGCAGCAGTTCCTCATTCAGCCTCTCTTATTTGAAATAGACTGAAGAGATTTGGACCATGCATCGAGGCACGCATTGCGTGGCGCCTTGGGATAGGGCAGATCTT
>CAIGRO010270951.1:0-14785 GCA_903798355.1 Fraxinus baroniana
TTTTTTTTTTTTTTGCTTTTAATTTCTATTGGCATTACCTCTTTTGACTTATTTACCGGCTATATTTCTTCACTCGCCGAGTGATATTTTTGTTATCGCTTCAAAGTATTCACGATAAACTATGAAATACATCTTTAGAATTTTAAAAAATAGTAAACGAAGAGTTCATAATAACAATTCAAAAATTGTCGAAGTAAATGGACTTAATAATTATGATTCATTTTGCATTCAATAATTCATGCAGGATAATATTCGAAATTGTCCATAACATTTTTATCATGTCCTACATTGTAAGCTTTAAAATCTATTTAAAACTACAAAACGATAATGAGAATCACAGCTATGATAATAGCCAACACAATCAATTTAATCTTCATATTCTGAAGCCACATTTTTCTCCTCAATTGCCTCCCTGTTGTCCTAGAGAAGATTGCTCGAAACCTTGACCAAAATATACAACAAAAATTGAATTTCGAACCAAAAAGTACGAGTGCATAAGCTAACAAGATTTCTTCCAAACAAAAATTTCTAATGGATTAGAGTAATTGTCATACAATTCAAACATGGATACACCATACTCTAAGTGGAAACAATGCAATGGCGAGGGCTCAAATACAGAGGTGGCAAATGATCGTGATTCGTCTACAAGAAGTTTTTCCGTGCTATAAGTACATGAATTCAAATTTTCATACCAGACAGAATACAAACAGCGATGGGTGTGTGGGTGGATGGGGGAGTTTGCCAATATTTTAATTATATGGAGCTCATCCTATGTGAGTGAAATTTAAAATTCTGTATCAATTCTGTTTGTTTTTCTTTGTGCTCACATCACTATTCTTATTACAAAGAGAGATGAGAGAGAGAGAGGAATATAGAGTGATAAAATACAGAAGAAAGTATAAAATAAGTGCATTAGTGTTTAATTTTAAAATTAATGAAAATGCAATATTTTATACTCTGTCATCAAATGATTTTTCGAAGCACTGGGTATAGAGTCCAATTTTCCTCAAAATAAAAAGCCCATTACATCACTTGGGCGACAAGAAAACTCTTTACACCACCCATCCAGCGCACTTTAGCATTTGGCTCAAGTCAGAATCCTACCTCTGTGCTCTATTCTTCATCATCTCCTCTTAGGGTTCTTTCATTTCAGTTTTAACCCAGTAAACTCTTATTAAATTCAAAGTTTGAATCTTTTTGTTTTGGATTCGAACACTCGATTCCCAGCTACTCAAGTTCAGGGTTTTAGTTGCTGTTAATCAACATGGCACCGGCTGCAGATCCGAACAGCACTGGAAGCACAGGTGGCGGAGCCACCAGAGACCAGGCATCAGTCAAGGTCCCTGCCAAAGACTCTAAAAAGAAGGACGAGAAGAAAGACGAAGATCTTGTAAGTTTGCGAAGAAATTAATGTATGTATCTAGTAAATTAGTGGAGAAACCTCAACTTTGTTAACTCAGCTCGATGAATTATCAATTCTTGTTATTTAGGTTAAGAATCAATTTGATATATTTTTTTTAACTTGGTGGATAATTAATTGGTTTGATGAGTTTTTTTGGCTGTTTCTTTGTGTTTTAGTCTGAGGAGGACTTGGCGTTAAAACAGCAGTTGGAGTTATATGTAGAGAGGGCTCAGGATTCCGACAGTGGGTTGCAGAAAGCTGCACTAGAGAGCATGAGGTTTATAGTTTTTCTATTTTATTTTAATTTCTGTTCAGAAATTTATATGTGTTTTAATTAAGTTTATATCTGATTATTTTGTTGGTGGGCTATAATTTAAATACTGAAAATCTGATCCTCAAGTATATAAAAACTGTATATTTGTTAGGCAGAAAAGGGACAGTTTTTCTAATGTCAATGTTATTTTGTGGTTGGTTTGGGTGTGAGTTGACATGGTAATCACAATGTCATTTTTGGACTAGTTTAGATGTTGGCATTGTTTCTGGGTGCTTCCTAACTGGCTCATGAAGGTCTATTGATGGATACCTGGGACTATTGGGCTTAAGACTATCTAGTTTCAGGACTGCTTTGGTTTTTTTGATGGTTGTGGGTTACTGGGTTTTGGGTGACTGAAATTGCCTGGTGAAGTACTGAATAAATGATATAGTACTTTGAGCAAGTCACATTTGCATTTTATAATGTGAGGCCTTGTTTGCTTAATCATTCATATCTTTTTGCATTTTAGGCAGGAGATTCGTACCGCAACAAGCTCTATGACTTCGGTTCCAAAGCCATTGAAATTCTTGCGTCCTCATTATGGAACCCTGCAAGCACATTATGAGAAAATGGCTGATTCTGACTTAAAGGTTATAAATGTTGAGTTAAAAATATGTGCTCACACAGTCCCTGTTTCTATGCAAATCTCTCTGATACATGTTTTCTTTTATGCAGAAACTTCTAGCCGATATACTCTCTGTTTTGGCTTTGACGATGTCTCCTGAAGGAGAAAGGGTATGCTGTATTATCTTTTATCCTATGCATCTATGTATAAAGTTTTTACATCTTGGTATTTCAATTATTGTTGTATTCATGGAATGTAACCCTTGCATGCAATTTTGTGAAAAAAAAGAAGAAGCAAAATGTTAAGTATGGCTAATTCTATTTAAAATTTATATTAATAAACATATCTACCTTTATTTTATACTAAAACTTAAGGCTAATTGGTAAGAAACTGAAATAAAACTAATAGTTACAATGGTTATAGGCTGAATCATTGGTTATAGTATATCCTTGACCTCACTGCATTTTTTTTTTAAATCCTGATGAAGGGAGGATTTTATCAGTATATAGTGAGAACCTATGGAGGTTGTTAAGTTAATTAAAGTTTAAAACAGTCCTGTCACATTCCCTCTCAAGCACACTGCAAGGCACATAAAACAAATGTGTCCCATAAAAGGAGTCCGCAAGCATTTGGATGGTAAAAACTTTTTCTTTTAAGTTCTTTATGTGTGAATTAATGAAGTCCAAGGATGACACTTCACATCATTATTGAAGTCATTACACAGGCTGTCAAAACTTCTTTCTGAAATCAGATGAATGCCTGATTTTTTATTTTTTATTTTTTAATGAGAAAATCAATTCGAGTTTTGGTAAGTTTTTTAGGCCAACTTACCTAAAATGTAAGGTCTCACATATATGATGGACCTACATTTCCTACTAATTACGTTTTTAATTTACTTGAGATTTAATTTTATGTTTATCTTGAAAACTCTTGGTGTATGATATAGTTTATGATCATTTATACAATTATTAATATTGCAGGCAAGCTTGAAATATAGGCTGCTAGGTTCTGAAGGCGATATTGGTTCATGGGGTCATGAGTATGTCAGGTGAGGATTTCTGCTAATTATTTAAGCTATTTTGGGTCAACTAATGTTCACACACGTGTGTGATTTTGTCATTACTGTCTGACTTTGCGTTTCATTATTTTCTTCATCACACATTATTTCTGTCAATGTTTAAATTTTGTATGAATAACATGTTCTTTATTGTTATCTAGAGATATCACACAATTGTGTATGACACGTCTATGTTAGTGTGAGATTTATCGTAAATCTATTTCTTCAAGATTAAAAGTGAAGGCTCTGTTTCCTGCGCCCTTGTCTGAATATGGAGTGTCTGAAATGAGTACTTGGTAGTTATTAGTTATTAGAAGGATTCACTGTTACACACCTTTATCAAACCAGAAATTTTAATTTTGTGTATATCTAAAAATATCCTTTTGTAGTGTATGAATTGATTTTTCTTTTGCATGGTTTAGGGGCCATATATGTTCAATTGTTGGAGAGTGTTGTAATGGAAATTTATTCATAGCTATTATTTATTCGAATGTTGAAAATTTATGCAGGAACTTGGCTGGGGAAATCTCCCAAGAGTATGCAAAACGGCAGGTTGGAAGTTCTATCCATTTTGGATACTATCAGTGATTGACTTGGTTGACAGTATAGCTTTTTTGTGAACTTCTTGATGGATGCTTGTGTTGAGTTTATATTCTAAAGATTGGCATGCAGTTGTTGTTTATGGGTTCTTATGGTAAAGCTCTGACTTTCACACATCTGGCTAACAGCACACTACTATGTAACGAGTTAAAAAAAATATTGCTTGATTCTGTTCTTAGTATTACTTACTATTGGCTGTTCTAAGAAACTTATTCAAAGAAGACTTGTTCCCCCTTAGTTCGTTTGAAAGATGTATTTTTGCAAGGTAGAATTAATAAATGATGTTGCATGTAGAATCACTGAATTGAAAAGAATTGATAAGCATGTTTTGTTCTGCTTAAATCTTTTCAGACTGAGGAAGCCTTAATTGATGATCTAATGGAGCTGGTGGGGCAGATTGTTGCTTTCCATATGAAGGTAAAATTGTTTTCCTTGTGTTTTATGTGGATAAAGATATATTACTTTAAACTGATGCATGACAGTGCACTACCTGGTAAGTTAGTTTTGCTACTGAGCGGGGTAGAAGTTGTGATATTTTACCACTAGTGATTTCATCAATGAGTTTTCCATCATTGTCAATGTTTGTCAGTGTTTTTCTTGGAACAATATTACGAAATATCTTTTTTTTCCCCCATCCATTTGCAGCACAATGCTGAACCTGAGGCGGTAGATCTTCTAATGGAGGTACTTCTAATCCTTGATAACTTGATCTCAGTAATCACAAATTGCTCGTAAGAATAAAGAATGAATGTGTGATGTAGGCATTTTGTTATCCAGGTTGAAGACCTTGATCTGTTAGTGGAGCATGTAGACAATGCAAACTATAAGAGAACATGCCTATACCTTACTAGTTCAGCAAAGTAAGTATATTCCATAAACAGTCATTGGAAGTTTCTGTTTTCAATTTTGTCTGGAGTCTTTTATCCTTTCATGGAAGTGTTTAAATGTCATCCCTCCTCATCTAGACCACACTGCAATATTTGATGCGCCAGAATACAATGGATATGATGTGCAGGAATATGTCTGTCACTTGAACTTTGTTATTTTCCTGATGGATATTTAAATATAAGCTATACCTTCTTATTTGATTTAGAATGTATGACCTTGTAGACATAAGTTTTTATAAAATTTTCTTCGGTCTTGTTTTCTGTTAGAGCATCCTACTGATAATTCAAAGATCACTGGTCACCCGTAATCAGTAAAATCATCTATTCTAATCATAGTTTGCCTTCGTTAGGAAGCTGAATGACTTATATTAACAATTTGGAAGGTTTGTCCTCCGCCCATCCCTCCTCCTAAACTGGTAAATATGTGAGTGCATTATGTATGTCATTCATCTGCAGTAACTGTATCATCTGGGATTGCTAAGAAGTAGAACTTCTAAAAAATCCATATGCCTTTGTTGCACAGGTGAATTTTTCGTGTTATCACTCGTTCAAATGTTTTAAACATACAGTGGATCTAGGCTTTAGAATTTGAGGAACTCTTCGTCAACAAAATTTCCTATTTACAACTCATTAATTAGCAAGAATAGATCAGGATCCTGGTGTTCGAACAAGTAACATTCTTACCAATGTTTACTGTTGTATCTTTTCAGATACCTTCCTGGACCAGATGATATGTTAGTTTTGGATATTGCATACACAATTTATATGAAATTTGAAGAATTTCCTAGAGCACTGCAGATTGCATTATACCTCGACAACATGCAGGTTTGTACTCACAAGGACTAAGAAATACTTACTTCTATGGTCTTAAAACCATGGAATAAATTTAATCAAATTCTCGTGTATGATATGTATAAGGCTTGATGTAGATACAAAGGTCTGGATGCCAAGTATAAAATGCACGTCTTATTTCTACAGAGAAAAAAAAAGAAGAGATCCATGCTTTCGGTTTTGGAATATGACTCTTACATCTGGGTATTCATTTGCAGTATGTGAAGCAGGTTTTCATGTCTTGTAAAGATCTTCAAAAGAAGCAACAATTTTGCTTTATCCTTGCTCGCCATGTAAGTCTTGAATTTTTCTTTTGCAGTCAGCTATACTGCCTGATCTCGTCCTGGGTGCCTATTTCTTTCGTTTTTTATTTGGTGAAAGGGAGGACTAAGTCTGACCACAATGCAGGTGTGAAATAATGTAGAAAGGATACTCACCCATGTTTTATGACGTGCTATAATTTGACTGATCAGGTGTTAAACCTGCTAATATTAAAAGCAAGTTTGGGAAGTGTTTATGAATGGTTTAAATTATAGGGATAGAAATGAGTGGTGGATAAGTGGGAAGTACTTGTGTGATCCCTTGAAATATGGATTAAGAAGTGGCTTGCGTGTTTATAAACATGAGGCTAACATGGGCTTAGTTGTGTTTCGTGACTTGCTTCTTGTTTACCACATTGATTTTACAGTTTGAGGTTGAATTAAGGAGAAAAAGGAAAAAAAAAAAGATCGCCAAATTGATTATTATTCTAGTGAACTTTATTCTAACCTGTCCCAATCTTTATGGGGTACTTGTGGTAGATATAATGTCTTTGTACTGATTCTTACTGTGCACTCAGATACTGATGAGTTGTGCTACAGATGAGCGCAAATTCTTTTGGGCTTGAAGGTTTCTACTCATATAGTGAGCCACTGGGGGGTGTGGCTAGAGATATACATCTATCTGTCTTTTAAACTCTTAACTAATCTCTATACTTTAAGGTCACCAAACTGCATGGTCTACAGGGAATTACTTTTGAACTTGATGATGAAATGTGTCCAGAAGATGAAGAAAGGGAGGCTCTGCAAGAAATCATCAATAATACTAAACTGAATGAAGGGTATCTTACACTTGCTCGTGATATAGAGGTCATGGAGCCAAAATCTCCTGAGGACATTTACAAGGTACGGATCTAGTTGATTTCTCCTGACCTTTTCTTTAGGATTTTGGAGATTGGCTTTTTAGCATCTTTGAGGTTAACCCTTGGCTGGATTCTCAGGCACATTTACTTGATGGCCGAGCTAGTGGTGGGGGAAGTGTTGATTCTGCCAGACAGAACTTGGCAGCAACATTTGTGAATGCATTTGTAAATGCTGGCTTTGGTCAGGTAAAAACGAATTTTACGAATGGTATTGGGTTCATTCCAGAATTTTATTCTGACACTTCCTAATTTTTATTTATTTCAGGATAAGTTGATGACAGTTCCGTCAGAGGCATCAAGCAGTGGTTCTTCAACGAGCTGGCTTTACAAAAATAAGGATCACGGAAAAGCCAGTGCTGCAGCAAGTCTGGTATGTGCCTTTAGGTCATTTAATTTTTTTTCCATACTGTAATGTGAAGGCTGGCTGATCATGCTATGTGTCACCATTATAGGGTATGATTCTGCTTTGGGATGTTGATTCTGGACTTGCGCAACTCGATAAATATTTCCACAGTACTGACATGCATGTCATTGCGGGCGCATTACTTGGCGTTGGGATTGTAAATTGTGGTATCAAGAATGACTGTGATCCAGTAAGTCCAAATCTCTATACCTTACTGAAGAGTGATCCTCAATACTAACAAATATTTGACCAAATAGTTTCATGATGTCTTATTAATCTGTTCTCTCAGGCATTGGCTCTTTTGGCTGATTACATAGACAGAGAAGATTCTTCCATTAGAATAGGTGCAATAATGGGCCTAGGACTTGCATATGCTGGGTCTCAAAATGAACAGGTGAGTTTCCATGTGATCATACCAGCAGAATTGTTGATTGTTATTTGTTCTAAATCTTAGAACCTTATTTGTGAAAATTATGAAACAATATTTGAGGATCCCATAGCTAGCTCTCGCAACACATTCCCACTTCATGTCTGCTTGAGAAGCACCTGCATTTGCCTAAATCTGACTATCTATATTATCACTTTCCAGATTCGAAGTAAATTAACCCCCATACTTGGAGATGCAAAGGCATCACTTGATGTGATTGCATTTGCTGCAATCTCTCTAGGCTTGGTATATGTAGGTTCTTGTAATGAAGAGGTAGCCCAGGCAATTATATTTGCATTGATGGACAGAAGTGAGTCAGAGTTGGGGGAGCCCCTCACCCGTCTCTTGCCTCTGGGTCTTGGTCTTTTGTATCTTGGGAAGCAGGTAATTATGGTTGCTCCTGCTTTGGCATTTAATCAAACTAAAAATCATATTTGAGGATAAAAATTATTATTATTATTTTTTTCCTGGTTATCTTTTAGAAATTATATATTATATTTGGTGTCAGTTGACACTGGCAGCAGGCATGTACTTGCCACCGTAGAGAATCAAAACATTGCCATAGTATTAATTCACTGTTTTCTTCTCTGGCAGGAAAGTGTGGAGGCAACAGCTGAGGTTTCAAAGACATTTAATGAGAAAATCAGAAAACACTGTGACATGACGCTGCTTTCATGTGCCTATGCTGGGACTGGAAACGTACTCAAGGTTATGAACATGTACTGTTGGACTCGAGGCAGGTAGTGCTGCTATGTTAATTAAGTTGCTAACTGCTATTTGTATTACAGGTACAACACTTCCTTGGTCAGTGTGCGCAGCATCTTGAGAAAGGAGAAACATACCAAGGACCGGCTGTACTTGGAATTGCTATGGTTGCAATGGCTGAGGAACTGGGGCTCGAGATGGCTATTCGCTCATTGGAGCATCTTTTGCAGTATGGGGAGCAGAACATTAGAAGAGCAGTTCCTCTTGCACTAGGTCTTCTCTGCATTTCAAACCCAAAGGTATATATTCTTTTGATACATGCAAATCTTGATTTGGGGTGACAATGTATTAGTGGCTATAGGTCTCTTGCCCTTGTACTATATTCTGTTGTCTGGCAAGTCTGACTAGATATTCGGAAACAGAACATAAAGCGTATGCTGATCTTGAAAATCTTTTCTCGAAGCAAAAACACAAATACTGCTTACACGGGAACTCATTTTGGTACATTCAGAAAAAAAAAATAGCATAATAAATGTGTAAGCACTAAGCAGTTTCAAAAGGGTGCATAATATCCTTTATACTTTTTTACACTCCTTTGTGCTTTCTAAAAGCACGTTGTAGAAACGTTTTAAAGATATTTCTCAATTCATTTTTTTGCATGGTCTCACAATGGGGCCTAAATTTACCTATTCTCTTTGTTGAGCACGAACGCTAAGGTGTGCACTGCTCAGTCTTGTCCCTTTCAGGATTTATTTTCATTGCTCAGAATTTGTCGAGGGATTTGGGCTTTAAACAGAGTCTGATCCGAAAAAAGTTTAACAAAAGAGTTGGAGATTAAGGATAATAAGAAATGAATAGCCTGTGCATGCCTTCTACTGTTGAAACTGAAATGTGACTCCTGCAGGCTACAAACGACGCTCCTCTTTCCTTAATATATTTTGCTACTGCCTCTGTTTTTTGTTCTTTTCTTTAACATTTAAAAATGAACAAAATGATAACAAATAGCTGGTAAATGGTTACAGCTGTTTTGCAATAAAGTTCAAGTCATGTTCCTTGTGGATTAGTGTTCTTGTAATTAGATTACTACTTTTTACTACATCTATTTTTGCCTTACGTCATGGACAAAATAAAATCTCTCAATATCCAATTTAGTACGTCTTAAAATTGTTTCTGTGATCTGTGCAGGTCAATGTCATGGACACGTTAAGCAGGCTTAGTCATGATGCAGACGCAGAAGTTGCAATGGTGATGCAATCCCAGGCTAACTTGGTTTTGAAATTGTTCTTCATGCAAATACTTTGTGACGTAAAAGTTCACTATTAATTTATTATTTTCTGAACCATGCAGGCAGCTATCATCTCTTTGGGTTTGATAGGAGCTGGAACCAACAATGCAAGAATAGCTGGAATGCTTCGGAATCTATCAAGTTATTACTACAAAGATGCCACCCTTCTTTTCTGTGTAAAGTTCCATTTTGACCTTGGTTCTTATGCACATCCAGATGGCCAATGATAGTCTAAATAATTTACACTGCAACCTCTGCAGGTACGGATTGCTCAAGGTCTCGTCCATCTCGGCAAAGGCTTGTTGACCCTTGCTCCATATCACTCTGAAAGATTTTTACTATCCCCGTAAGTTAATCTTGTTTTGAAAGCGTAGCATTCTGCCCCATGTATTTACCTTGAACCCATGGATGATCCCTACTTGACTTAGCCGATGGGGCAAGTTGGCTCGGAACAATTCTTGAACCACCCATTTCGTGAGAACAAGGAATTTTTTGATTTGTACTTGATGTTGGATGGTGGGATAGATTTCACATGGCTGAGCAAAAGTTTTAGCCCTATGATTTAGCTAATGGGAAGACATCATGATTAATAGTTGTTGATTGATAAATGGTCTTAATCTATTCAGAAGTGATTGGGCAACGGCGAAGGATTCATGTAGCTTTCTTCAAATTTCTTAGAAATGCTGTTAATAGTGTCCTTAATCCATGCATATTTGAGCTAAGAAACTGAAATACGTACAAGACTCGGTGCTGTTCACATATTCTCTACTCTTTTAACGACAAATTGCATGTTTGTGACCCATTTTCTTACCTTCTCTGAAGGACTGCACTGGCTGGACTCGTGACTTTGCTGCACGCATGTCTTGATATGAAGGCAATCATCTTGGGGAAGTACCATTATGTTCTGTACTTCCTTGTTCTTGCAATGCAGGTTTGTTGTTTTGCTTGCTTGTTGGCCGGCTGTTGCATACCTTTTTGTTCATCTTTTTATCTTCGACCTTTCTTTTTGATACTGCTTACAATATAATGTATATTGTCTACAGCCAAGGATGTTGATGACTGTGGATGAAAACCTGAAACCTCTATCGGTACCTGTTCGTGTGGGCCAGGCTGTTGATGTTGTTGGTCAAGCAGGTCGCCCCAAGACTATTACAGGTTTCCAGACCCACTCAACTCCTGTTCTTCTGTCTGCTGGTGATAGGGCAGAGCTAGCAACCGAGAAGTGAGTTATATTATTCCTTATGACGTGTGCTGTTTATACTTTAAAACATACGATCACATGCTAATATATGTTGGGTGTGCAGATATGTTCCTCTGTCTCCCATTCTTGAGGGTTTTGTCATCCTAAAAGAGAATCCAGAGTTTAGAGAGGATAATTGATGCTGGAATTAGGTCGAATATGTCCTCAAAGTCTTATTTTGAATCTGATCTGGTCCCTAATCACGCACTTGAACATTTTGCTATTCTTTAGCATGGATGATCATGGAAGCTGACCGAGGACCCATTTCCTTTTTCCTATTTTTACTTCTTTTCAAGTTTATATTTTACTGCTGAATTACGAGTCTGTTCTCTGTTTAAGGCTGTTCTCGTGTACCTCATCAAGTACTGCAGTGTAAATTTATAACTTATCGAAATCTACTAAAAAAATTATTTTTATCTATAAACCAAACAGGGGCTAAAGACGAAAGTTTATAATCTTGTTCATTGTGTTGTTAAATCATGTATACTATTGCTTAACAAACGTACATAGGGAGATTTATTGTCGTATATTGGATATCCCTATTTCCCGATACTTGAAACGTACATATATATATATATGTATAACTTGGACCAAGCCCTCAAACGTGATATCATATTAATCAAACAAATCTTGGATGGCATTGTGTTTCTTAGCTAGTTGCTTGGTTTCATCTTTCAAGGGATACAAGCGCATGGATGAGCTTGCTCTTCTAGCCTTCCGAGTCTTAGTGTAGTTTTTGACTCTTCTACCATGTTGGCCAACAAGTGGTCACTAGGAACATCCATTTGTCATTTGATTGGTATTAGGTGCGGTAAAAGGCACTGGAGTTGCGCGCTTGAATCTTTTCGCCATATGATTTGAAGGTAGAACTACAAAAGAATTAGGCCATCTCTCATTGGTTTTGTTTGAAGTATCTTCGTATGAATTCAAACAGGCTAGAATATTCATCAGCTTTCGATGCAGTAGAAAAGGATACGACACTGAACTGCTAGCTTGGAACAGAAGTCGACATCATTCTCGAGTGACAGATTAAGCTTTACCTGGTATGCATTCAGCTTTACCTGGTATGCATTCCAGATGGTTCCCTTATCTATTCTAGATCATAAGAATATCAAATTCTCCAGTCTTACCATTATAAACATGGGTCCTTCGGGCTTTTTCATTTATTTATTTTTTTCCTTTTTTGGGAAAATTTGAATTTATTTCAATTTTAATTTGAAGTTTTACCACTATATCGTTCCTTTAATTGAAAAAAAGAAAAAAAATTGTTTAGTAGGCAAGTATTCAATATTCAAACTAAAAGATTAAAATGCACTTTATTTTATTCGAACCCTTTAAGAAGTCGCATTGCGATTATCTGGGATATTAGTTATCGTCTTACGGCCACCGTGAGTTAAACAAATTTTCATGAATTCGAAAGATGTTGGTTTATGAGTTGTAAAATTTGAAACTAAATCGAAGCTTAATTATTTAATAGAAATAAGTTAATAGTTTAATGACCTTATTGAAATTTCACTCAAACTTCAGTGATTGATAATGAAATTTACTTCATTTATTTTATTTTTATTTTTTGACTAAGCCGCACCGTGCCGACATCCTCTGGTTTCAAGATAAAACCATGCTTGATGTACAGAAAAATTTGTACAGAAGTTTTACATACAACACACATGGTGGGGTTCGCGCAATTAATTTTTTTTTTTTAATACATGTGGGCCCGGCCCCATGTGAGGGGCTTGTAAAAGCCCTGTCAAAAATCTTCTGGCAATGAAGATTAATTCTTCAAGATATATGGTATCATCTATTTAAGTTATTTTTGAATTATTCGATGTGTCTCTAAAAATTCATCAATCTTCTTTGATAAAATTTGTAAGTACGTTTTAAATTCTCAACTGTCGAATTGTTAATTATCCAATCCATAATTGAACTTATCAGTTGCTTCTCTATCAAGGAACTTTAAAATGCTATTCATTAGTCATTGTTGATTTTTCAAACCAGTTATCATATAACTGCCTGCTGCAACATTTCGGCTCCTGATAAATTTATTTCACTTCGTTGAAAAGTTATGTTATGGCTCACCAATTGGACTCTCAGAGGGCTTGAATCGAGTTTAGAGATAAACGAATCAATCCAGCTCGAACCATCCATTTTGACACCTCAATTTTCGCATCATGATTTTCTTCGACTCTCTTTGTCATTTCTAAATGATATGAGTTTAGACACTAACGCATATGCTTAATTATTGCTCTTCTCTTAGGTTGAAACTAGATGGAAGACATTAGCTCCCAAGCTTGCAGTGACGTGCTTGATAAGCGACTCATTTTAACTCAAGTGGAAGCAAGAAAGAATGCTTTTTAACATGAAGTACTTGACACGTACCGTTCTTCTTACTTGTCATGAAATGATTCGTAGTCATTAAAATTGTTATATTTATAAATTATGTGACATGCAGTGATTGAGGGGGTTTTACATTAGTTGATTGGCGTCGATGATATAAATTTGATTGGACCAGTCAAATCAATCAACATTTTCTTAGGCTTGAGTCTTGCTAGCCCCTCTTGGCTTATTTTCCCTCTTTATATGCATATGAGTGCATTATGCACGATAGGTACGTACTTAAAACCCTAGCCAAATTCTCCTCACATTTCTCTTACACTCATATATCCTATTCTGATAGTTGACTAGACCGTCAGAGTATAAACAACTGTTACACTTTTTTTTTTTTTTTTGATCAGTAACTTGTACATCGTAACTTTGTTTTCCAGCATGCAAGTGATGCTTAGGTGGAGGGAGAGATTATGGAGATTTCGTTAACCAATTGAGCACACAAATTTGAGATCAACAAAAATGGTACACTTATTTGAATAAAGTTATTTGTAAAAAACTTGAACAATATTTTGTATTTCTTATCCATATATACTTAGGTTTAAATGTCATATGCAACTTTTTTGTATTTATAAATCGAGTGCTTGTTTGTCTTAGCTTTTTTGAAACTAGTCAAAAATTATTTTTATCCACAAATTTCTCACGATCCACAATTTTATTCACAATTTACCCCATTCTCCGTAGAACCCACTGATGATCTGCAACAATAAACACCAAACATACTTGAGTCCACTAGCTTCATGCACTTCCAAAAAGAAACAAATATGAAAACTAGGTGCGAGTCAATGAGCCATTACAAAGGGCACATGAGCTTGTTGTGGAGATAAAGACTAGTCACAAATCGTATGGGCACCTCTCACCCTCACCCCCACCCCCACCCCCACCCCCACCCCCCAATCCCACCCCAATTATTGTTCACATTGTATTGCTTGTGAATTTGTGACGAGAACTCACCTAACCTGCATATGATCCTATCCCTAGATTCTATTATTTTAGGAAGAGTGTAAATGGTCTCTTCCCTACCATCCTTGCTGTCCAACACACAAGTTCCCCTCCTAGAAACACACGGCTCTATCATTCATATCTCCAAACAAATTATAGTACATTTTGATCACACTCTTGTAAGGGGAAATGAGTTGGGATGGCCACCACTCAACAAGTTTTTGTGTGGATGGCCTTTGACCAAATTCTTTAAAAGGAAAAAAGAATTAATTATTTATAAATCTCAAATGTCTACTTTACCCTTTCTTGTATAACCAAATCAATGAGGAAAGAGAAATTTTTGAAGGTTCAAGGATTTCAACCCTCAACCTCTATGAAAATAAAATGCTCCCCACAGCATCAGGACATTGAACAATATTACTAACTGTTTTACAATAACCTATATATATATATCTTGAAAAATCATATTCAAATTTACAAGGTCCAAGGATTTGAACCTTCAACCTTTAAGAACAAGTTTTTTAAATGTTATCCTCACCATTAGGACATTGAACAATATTGCTAAT
>CAIGRO010270968.1:0-14344 GCA_903798355.1 Fraxinus baroniana
GAGTCCGTTGTCATTTTTTTTTTTTGCAATGTTCATTGCCCGTTGCTGTTAATATTTTGCAACGTGCATTGCACGTTGCCGTAGAGTAGTTTTCGCAACGTGCAATGTACGTTGCCATTAGATGTTTTAGCAATGTGCATGCGAACGTTTTCGTTAACTTTTTTGCAACGTTCATTGCACATTGTCATTAATAGTTTTAGCAACGCACATTCTTTGTGTGCACACGAATTCTTGCCTAATGAGACAACATTTGTAAGCATTCTTAGTTCTTGCACAAGCATGCATACATCACTTTATGGGGAACTCATCCATGCTAAGATGATCAAGAAAAGATTCCAATATGATGTGTATGCTGGTAGTGCTTTGGTTGACTTTTATGCTAAATGTGATAAAGTTGAAGAAGCGCACCTCTGTTTTGATGAAATAACTGAGAAGACTTCAGTTTCTTGGAATTCTTTGATGCTGGGATATTCAAAGAGAGATTTTTCTGTTCCAGTTAGGCTGTTGAAAGATATGTTTTACTTAGGTTACCAGCCCAATGAGTTCTCATTTTCTATTGTTATTAAATCATCATTGCCATTAGAGTTGTTCCAACTTCATGCGTTGACAGTAAAGTTGGGTTATAAAGAGAATGCATATGTGTTAAGCTCCCTTATCAGCTCCTGCGCCAAAAATGGTTTCGTATCTGATGCCTTGATCTTTGTTGCTTCTGATATCATGCCCCTTTCTGTTGTTTCATCCAATGCAATTGCTGGGATTTATAACAGAACTGGTCAATATGAGAAAACTCGAGAGCTATTTGCTGTCATGGAGAAACCTGGTCAATTTGATGATCTATCTGATGAGTCATATTTTTGTCATCCTTAAAATATGAATTCCAAATAGTTGAATTAATAGTAAGAGCAATATTCTTTCTGTGATTTTATTTTATTTTTTTTAAAAAATTGTTTTTGTTGATTTTAGATAATATAAGCTGTAACATGTATTAGTTGTTATTTTTTTTTTTTTAGGAGTGATTAACCTTGTAACATTTGCTACATGAATAAATAACACAACCAATGGTTATTTTGCAATGAGAGAAGGAAAGTCTGTTGGTGAAACATACACATTGTAGTCTATAATAGATAGCAGAAACGCATTTTTTCTCCGTCTCTTGCTTCATTGAATAGTTTTATCAAAGATAGAGGCTTACTTGGCTAATAGTCAATAACAATTCTCTTACGTCAGTTTCTACATGTTTTAATTTGCTTGTTTTGTTCTGTGAAGCGGGTTGGACATAATCTAAAGCAGGTGCTATAGCTACGAACTTCAGATAATATATTTTCAGAATAGATAATATGAAGTTGCATACTGATTTTTCTGGTGCCATTTATCGGTTGAGAATCTTGAGATTACTTGTGATTTATATGTACAATCTTGAAGTTGAAATAAGACAGGATATCTATTGTTGACTGGGAAAGCAATTTCGTTTTTAGATTGTGTAAAATGTATCTCAGGGTGGATTTTCTTATAGTAATTCAAGTTCTGATGTGCAAATTTAATATTCAGGTTCTTAACACATATGAGTTTGATTATGTCTCACTTGATCGTAATATTCATTCTTGTTGGTCTTGAATTTAGTATTCAGGTTATTGTTTTGTACTTCATTACCGGATGTTTGTCTTTTCCAGGTTCCAGTTGAGCAAAAATTACCTTCGTTTGTATCTTTTGGACAGTATTGTGCTTCATTACATAGGCAGGGATTAGACACTTCTCTGCACGCTCAATGAAGTTGAAACAGTGCAAGAAAGCATCGATTTTGCCAAAGATGAAGCTTCTCCATTCCAACTTCTAGCAAGGCATGCGTAGTTCAAATAGTTTCTTTTTTGTTGTTGGAAAATGGACCACTGATTGTACTGCAGGGAATTTAAAAAACATGTATTTAGTTTGTAAATTGGTTGCATGAACCTCCCCAAGATTCATTAATTGTGCCTATTTTGATGTAGTTTTTATTCTTGAAAATGTAGTTAACTTTGAATGTATGGTTAAATTTATTGGTATGAAAAATTTTCTTTGATAGAAGTTATGTATTGGTTCAAATGTTAAATTGTTAAAAACAGGGTAGACTTCGGTAACAACGTAGAAATATATTAAAAAAAAGAAGGTACGACAACGTTCATAAAACTTTGTTAAAAGAAGTTCCTTGGACATTTTAACAACGTTTGCCGAACGTTGCTAAAAAGGTTTTTAGCAACGTTCGGGAGAACGTTGTTAAAAAAATTCCCAGAACGTTCCCAGAACGTTGTTAGCAACGTTCCCAGACGTTGTTAACATTGTTTTAACAACGTTCTCCCGAACGTTGTTAAAATTGCCCAAGGTAGCAACGTTCGGCGAACGTTGCTAAAAGTTGATACTCTACAGCGACACCAAGGTTCGCAACGTGCACCCGAACGCTGCAAAAAGTCTATGGCAACGTTTTTCGCGCGTTGACGTAAGTGGTTTCTGGTGTAGTGAAGGAAAAGAAAAGAAAAAAAGAAGAAAAGAAAAAAAATGGAGAAAAGCCCATCTTCTTCTTCTTTTTCTTTTTCTTCTCTTTGTTGAACCAATCCCTTTTGAAGAATGAGAACTCTCAAAACTAGAAAACTAAAACTAGAACTTACAAACTCGGGTTTGAGTCATGAGATTTGGTCCAGGTCCTTAAATACTCTCAAAATCGAACACAAGCAAAAGCCTAAAATGCCCTTGAAATTTCAGATTTTCGATAATTTTCAACATACAGGTGCGCGGGTGCGCACCATTTCATAAGTAAAGTGCGCAGGTGCGCACTTTTGGTGAAATCAAAACTTGTACAGGAGGTCGTCAGGAAAATTTTCATAGTTAGTCCCTCAACTTTGATAAGTGACATTTTGGTCCTCAAATTTTGAATTTCTTTCAATTTTGCCCTCCATAAATTGCATCCCAATGTCCTCCAACTTTTTGGCTTGTTCATTTTGATCCCCAACTTCACAATTTTTGTACACTTTTAGTCATTTTTCCTCATTTTGCCTTATTCTCTTTCCTAGTACATTTTGCCCCCCTTTTTTTTTTCATTCTTTTGTCTTGTTTTCTTTCCCTTAGGTGATTTTTGCCTACAAAAGCAAATGTTACACAATTGTGTGTAGAAATTCACTCATTTTAATCAATAATTAGCTTGTCTAGGTATTAAATAAGTGTGCCAAAACTCACTTATCATGTATCTTCATTAATTTTAGGCTCATACATGTAGACATAAATACAAATAGATGAGAAATTGATAAAATCGACATCGTGACTTTTAAAATGGGTAATTTGTCTTTTTGTACGCGGAGTTATGATTTTACTTTAAACATTATCGATTATCTTTGAAACATTTAAATTTAAACAATTAAAAAGATCTAAGATATTAGGTTTCGCTATCTTTTCTTATTAACTTTTAGAATATTTTCATAGATAACCTAGGATGTCTAGAGTGAAATCGAGATTCTATACACAGAAGCAACAACAATTTTTAAAAATGACGTTATGTCGTTTTCACCAATTTCACATCCTTGTGGCTTTTTGTTCTCTCGTATGACCTTAGAATTGACGTAAATACGTACCTACTACATTAGGACACCGTTCTCGATCCAAAGCTATTATTTAAAAGTCTATGCAATGACACACAAGTTGGTATCTATCACAAGGTCAAATGTTGGAACAGTTACTTTGCTAAATTTTTGCCCATGATGGTACTAAAGTTTGACTCAATCAACCCCACAAATGATTACAATGCGCACAAGGGACAAATTTCACAAGATAATGACAGTAATGTAAAGGAACACGAATATTTAGGGGTAAACACCCAAGTCGTTTTATTACTCCACAATAATACAAGAAATCCAAAGGAATTACTAAAGGAACACAACACACTCTATGTCTCATCAGTTTGAACATTCAAAAAAATAAACATTCGTAGGTAGTTAATACCCTTAAGTGCCAAAGAGGTTAGCGAACCCACTATGGCCAAAACTATCAGAAACTGTGCCCCACGCCATTTCCAGCAACTACCTATACCTTCTATGTGTATGGACCACAAAAACAATCCAACATATATGACATCATGTGCATGTCTGAACATTCGAATTTGTGGACTAGAGTTCATTGAATAGTACTCTTGGTTCGACCAACACTCTGTAATCTAATAAAGAATAATTAGAAAGGTAATCGGTTATTCGAATTTATTAAAGACAAGATTGTTAAAGAAAAGTGAAATTTAGTCAAGGATAACACATTTATTATCAATGACATTTGTATGTACCATGCTTCGAGGAATTAAGAAAGGAGCTTATAGAAGAAGCCCACAACACTCATTATTCAATACACCCAATATATACAATAATGTAACATGACCTAAGAGCTACATTTTGGTGGATGAATATGAAGAGCATAGATGAGTTTGTTAAGAAATGCCTAATATGTCAACAGGTGAAAGTCAAGCATCAATGACTATCAGGGTTAAAATGAATTGTTGAAGTCAATGATCCAATTGACACAAATTCAAGTTTAGTAACCCAATTAACATATTTTGGAAACCTCAGTGATCGCAGATGAAATTTACTCCATTTTAGCAAGACAAATGGCCCTTACTTGAACAAGAAGACATAAAGCGATTCTTAAGAACATCTCGCACACGCTCTCTCACGCATAAAAACACACAATTGCAGTGAATTATCTGAGATGGCGACGCCGATGGTAGAAGATAGCAACTTCGAGGATGATCAGCTCTCTTCCATGTCCACGGATGACATTATTCGGGCCTCCCGCCTCCTTGATAACGAAATCCGAATCCTCAAGGTTGTCCTTTTTTTTATTTTTATTTTTTTATGGAGTTAAGTTTATAGAAGTACGATTGTGGTTGATGATAAGTAAATATTTGATTTTATGATGTTGATTTGGTTGTCGTTTAATCGTGAATTTTAAATTATTATCATTTTGTTTCTATAGGAAGAATCGCAGAGAACGACTATGGAGTTAGATTCAATCAAGGAGAAGACAAAGGAAAATCAAGAGAAAATTAAGCTCAACAAGCAGCTTCCTTACTTGGTTGGGAACATTGTTGAGGTATGCAATGAATTGGCTTTTTACTTCTCTTAAAGGGTTTGGGAGTTTTACATTCTATTGTTTTGATTTGGGAAATATGAGAATTCACGTGAATTTGGCTAGATTTCGCTATATGTAGGGCATTTCTAGGATTCAAATGTGTCTACTGTTCTGTAGCTCTCAATGATTAGGGAAACTCATAGGAACTTAAGATTTCATTCGAGAAAGGAAAAACTTCTGTTGCTTATGGGGTTGACATGTAATGGTTCAAATCAATTTTTAAAAGGTGGCTGCAGGGGCTATAATGGGGGAAGGGAGTCTTCTGTTGCAGAGGGGTCTACATCACTGGCATGTATTTATAACTTTCTAGCCTTCGAACTGAATGGCAAGGAAGCATAACACAATGGTCTGAATAAGTTGTGAGGAGATGATGGCCGACTTTTTGATCATTTAAAGAAAATGAAATCGGGTTATTGTAGAATAATCTTTATTACCTGATGAATTAGGTATAGTAGGACCAGTTACTGAATTGTCTTGTACATTTTTATGAACCCGAGACATTGCCAATGGTTTCGAATGATTTGTAGCAATGGTTATGCCATCCTCTTTCCTTGTGACTTATGATGCTTGAAACTTTAAATGTAACTCCCTCCCTCTTTGCTTCCCCCAAACAAACCTAAAATGAAATATGGTTATATAATACCAAAAGAAATCCTGGAAAAAGCAAAATCAAAATTTAGAAATAGGGGGTTTTTTGACCACGTGTCTCCATGGTTACTTATGTATTCGGGTGAGTAGAGGAATGCAAATAATTCATTGGAGTTAGGGAGGGATTCACATCTTTTAATATGTGTAATCAATTCACATGCTTAAGGGCGCTGTCATCATTCTCATGGCTGAGCACAAGTGAATGCAATTCTACTCTATCTGGTTTTGGCACATTGAATGCTATTCTCATAATTATTTCCTGGTTTTGACTTACTTTGAAAGTCAGTACTCTCTACCTCTTTCACCCTTTTCAGATTTTCACACACCAAACTAACGAGAAGGGAAATAGTTCCAGGGGAAGAAGTTTGAAAGAAATCAGCTCTGAGTCAGAACAGTTCTGGATTTCTCCACAAAGATGTTAAGAGGTTCTTTGGATTGAAGTAGCAGTGACCTTCACGTTTATGACCTAGTCTTTTTGGATTTGGGGATCCCCCCATTGACTGTGAACGTACTTTTCCAAGTGCTATGGACATTTCAGGGCAGAGGGGACACAATAAAGGGACAAGAAAAAGAATGAGTGCATGAGGGAGAGGAAGATAGTTCATACTCCGTCATATTTTTTGGTGTCAACTGATTGTTTGTCTACCTTGAGTTTTTGACTATTGGGACTTAGTTTAGTCATTTAAAATAAAAGGAGATCTATCGGTAATTAGATAACAGAAACTTTAAAAAAGTTCACTTATGGAGACAGGATTTTTCTTTGGGGGGAGCTATAGAGGATTTTTTTATTTTTATTTTTAGGCATGATGAGGCTTTCTTTAGTTATTTCTCCAAAAAATAATAATATGAGTTATTTCTCCAAATAATAATAATAAATAAATCAGGAAAAGAACATTATTTTTGTACTTGAGGGGAATTGAAACTCTTCTATCATTCATACTCACATGCTTTTGGCCGACAAGAATGCTGTAGAAGTTGAATTGTAGTAAAATTACACGTGTACTGCTAATAGCACGTCACAACATTCTTCTGAAGTTTGCTTTGTATGTCTCTAGTTAGTTTAGTTTAAGCTGGATACATGTTAGTTGTCTTGCTTTGCAGTTCAAGTAATGCACTTTATTTGATCCCATGACAAGTTTGTTGGTGACTATAACAGTGCTTGAATTTGGTAACAATTCAAGTATTGTTCATTTAATTCTTATAATTTTGATTTGTAAAATTTTCAGATATTGGAAATGAACCCTGAGGATGAGGCTGAGGAAGATGGTGCAAATATTGATCTTGACTCACAAAGGAAGGGGAAATGTGTTGTGCTAAAAACATCTACTCGTCAGGTAAAACTAGCTTCTCTTCACACGGCTCTCTTTCTTTGTCTTTTCCAACCCTTCCTCGGTCTACTTTTTTGTTCCCAAGATTCCTTTCCTTTATTTTATTTTTCTTTTGGTTTGTTTACCTTAAGAAAGCAGGCTATGGGGTTGTTTAATGTTTTAATGACATTCAGTTGTCTCATAAATGTATGAATATCTACTCCTGCTAAAACCTTAATACATCACACTCATGTTCTGTGTATTGAGGCAACCCCGTACTCTTTTTTAACCTGTTCTTCTGAGCTCCACAAGTCTCGTTGTATAATGTAAAACAATTAACCGTCTTGTTTCTATACATCGACGGCTGCAGACTATTTTCCTGCCTGTGGTGGGTCTTGTTGACCCTGATCAATTGAAGCCTGGTGACTTGGTTGGAGTAAACAAAGATAGTTACTTGATCTTGGATACTTTGCCTTCTGAGTATGATTCTCGAGTTAAGGCTATGGAGGTCGATGAGAAACCAACTGAAGACTATAATGACATTGGAGGCCTAGAGAAACAGGTAATTATCCTTTTGAATCATTTGATATTGAAAGGTTATACTCAATTTCTCATCATATTTTTTACTGCTATTCTGGATGTTTGTTCTTCATGTGACAGATTCAAGAACTAGTTGAGGCAATTGTGTTGCCTATGACACACAAAGAACGATTTCAAAAATTAGGAGTTCGTCCCCCGAAAGGTGTTCTTTTGTATGGGCCACCTGGAACTGGGAAAACTCTGATGGCCCGTGCATGTGCTGCCCAAACAAATGCTACTTTTCTTAAGCTGGCAGGTCCCCAGCTTGTACAGGTAATATTGTAAAGATTCTCTTTTATCATTTTTCCTGATGAACTGTGCTGATAGCTAGGAGGAGTTAGAGATCTAATTCTCGAAGCTTTGTTTATTTGTCATTTGACATATTGGAAGGGCCCTCTATTAACATTTAGAATAGGTAGCTGATTCAATTGAATGTGGAGATTTCTGTTAGGTCTTTCTTTCGAGCAGTATGTTGATTACTGGCTTTAGAAAACTTAAGGTCATTTTCCAAATCTAATGATATTGCACCAGTAGGTTATACGAATAACATACCATTATATCTGTGGTTAAAGTTTGCAGTGAACATGAAATTGGAATCACATTTTAAATTCTCCTCCATTACTTCTCTAACGTGGACATGCACTTGAATGCATCGAAACTATGACATAGTTTAGTTGTTTTGGCACATCATTAACCTTATTATATGGATTTAGATGTTCATTGGAGATGGAGCAAAACTTGTTCGTGATGCTTTTCAACTTGCAAAAGAAAAATCTCCTTGCATCATATTTATTGACGAGATTGATGCTATTGGTACAAAGCGTTTTGACAGGTGGGAATTTTCTCTTGAATGCAATTTAGTCTATTTCAATCGGTTTTAAATCTCATGAATTGATGTAGTACTTGATGGTTTCGGAGCATGTGCCACGACAATATTGTTTCTTACAAGTCAATATTTTATTTTTATACAGTGAAGTTAGTGGGGACAGAGAGGTGCAGCGGACTATGCTAGAGCTGCTCAATCAGTTGGATGGTTTTAGCAGTGATGATCAGATAAAGGTTCATTCTCTCCTCCTACTATTTTCCTTCTCAGTTTTTTATTGATGATATATGATCCTGTCATCTGCATCCGCTGAATTCTTTGGAACTATTTGCTCTACATGAGTTGGGTGCATTCTATGCTCTATATTTTTAACAATCAGTGGTTGTGATGCACTTTCCACGTTAATGTTCAAGCACAAATCGATGAAAATAAAATAAAAGCCTGCTATTCAATTTTTACAATTTCTATGATGTGCTTGGTGATTATCTGAATCTGCCTTTTCTCAATTTTAGGTGATAGCAGCAACAAATCGAGCGGATATCCTAGACCCTGCCTTAATGAGGTCTGGTCGATTAGATCGTAAAATTGAGTTTCCCCATCCTACTGAGGAAGCTCGGGCTAGGATCTTGCAGGTAGCTTTTCTCAATTATTTTAATTTAATTTCCTTAAGAGGTTTGGATGGGGCCATGGGGCTATGATCATATATCATTACTTCTATATCTTAAACCTGTACCACAACTATTCATTATCGTTACAAGGGTACCCTTTATTACTAGCATTATTGACTTCATCCTCCTTTTGTTGCATCTTTCAACAGATCCATTCCAGAAAGATGAATGTTCATCCAGACGTCAATTTTGAGGAGCTTGCCCGTTCAACAGATGACTTCAATGGGGCACAACTGAAAGCTGTTTGTGTGGAAGCAGGCATGCTAGCACTCCGACGGGATGCCACTGAGGTCTCTCTCTCTCTCTCTCTCTCTATATATATATATATATATATATCATTGGTATAATGATCATCAGTTTTTGGGTTTGATAACCAAAAATTGAGAAGTGACATCTAAAAAATTTAAGATAGAAAAGAAACCATGAACTTTTAGCGGGATTTTTTCTCTTTTTATTTGTCTTGTGTGCGTGTTTGGGGTGTTGTGTTTGTGTGGTTGGGGCGAGGGGGAGGGGGAGGGAGAGGGGGAGAAAGATGAAGAAACATTTCTTATCCGAGTAATCGCAATGTACCCATCCTAGCTTTGTTATATAGTTTTTTTTAGGTATATTGATGTATTGTAATCTTATGGTTTTGCTTTACTGTAAATCATCTCATGAAAAGATATCAGGCATTGAAAAGAATCAAATCGTTACGGGGTTCTCGTGCAATTCATTTATTAAGGTTCCTCAGTCTAGAAACGGTCTGATGAGAACTTCCTTCGTATGGGACAAAATGTGTGCAAGACTGAGAGTGAAATGCAATTAAGAAAATATATTTACGGAGAACAAGAGCTATATCATCTTCCCTTCCCTCTTAGATAAAATTGTACAAGGATATTTATGCAATGACTTGGTCTTTCCCAGGTAAACCATGAAGATTTTAATGAAGGTATTATCCAAGTTCAAGCAAAAAAGAAAGCCAGTTTGAACTACTATGCATAGGATTTTACTTGGCCCCGAGGTTCAAAGTTGAGGGAGAAAATAACTATTGGTAAGAAGCTTCAAACTGCAAACGCACTGCTCCGCAGATTCCCAATTGTTCGGAAGTTAAACTGTGAGGAATTCTCCCCCCTACCCCTTTCTTCTGCGCCATTTACTCTCCCTGCTTCCTTTTTTTCCTGAAAAGGAAAATTTTGGAAAACAGAGAATTCAGAAGTTTCAGGACGCCGACTACATTTTAGTTTTATTTGATTCCGTCTGCATCACATTTAGGTTAAATGTACTCGTGGTTTTTTATGTGAGCTTTCCAGGAAATGAAGAACTCTGTTAAATCGTTGGAACACTGAAAATGGAATTTGTAGTGTGTTTTACAGTTTATTTTACTGTGTGAAGTATTCTTGGTTTTATTTAACATGTTCAGCTCCTGGACATTAACGAGGAGAATTTCTCCTGTTATATTGGAGTTCTTTCTAAAATATATCATCTTTTCAGATTCCTTTAGAATCATCCGTAGCATTTGGTATTCTTTAGCGCTTTATTGTCTAATCTGAAGTGGCCTTTGAAGGGGAAAAAAATAAAATAAAACTTCAGATCTTTGCCTCTACTATTTAAATTTGGACATTTAAATCCTTGGCATTTCAATTTTTTTGCATTATTAGTCCAATTGGTCGGTCGGAATCTCGGAGATATAGTGCTTTTGTGTGGAGGAAGGGTAGAATGGAGGGCGGTGGTGGCTGCCGGCTGGATGTTGGTCTTTTTGATCTTTTTTATTTCGTTATTTTCCTTTTTTGAATTAAGTGTTGGTTTACCAGTCTTGTAGGTTATAAAATTAGGCATACAAGTCACATGAAATTTTAATGGAGAAGGGACTACTGCTGTAACAAAAGTAAAAGGTTGATGGATCATATGTTTAGATTCAAAGGTTGGTTCCTACATTGCTGAAATTGCAAAAGCTTGAGGAATATTGCTGCAATGTTTTCCATAAATTAGGTTTGGAGTCCTGCCCAAAGTGAATTGTTAATATTATTTATTGAGGACAAAATTTAAATGAATACAAATTATTCATTTTTAACTGATTTTAATACAAAATGGTTAACTTGTTATTAATAAAATACCGTCAACGTAATTTAAAGGTAATACCCGAGGAAGAAGACAGTACTGGAGAGAAGATCCTGATAAACCAACATGTCTGCTGACATAATTTATATCTTTTTTAAACTTGTGATAAAAACAATGTAGAACAAAAAAAATTGTTCGAATAGGAGGAGAGAGTTATAACAATGGTATATATAGGAGACATAAGGAATTTGGAAGCAATTGGGATTAGACACTTTTAAGGAAATTTTCTGATTTGTTTTAGGAGAGGAATGGATTGGATTAAAGAGTAGAAGGGCTCTGTTCGACTACAAATACAACAATCATGCTTCGTGTACATCATAGTGTACACCAAGTTTTATACTCCTTCACGTGTCAACCTATTATTTGACAATTTAAAAAATAAAATAGTTTTTCACCAATTATATCTTGCCAATAAGATGATGCCATGTATGATGTAAAAATGTGATGTACAAGTGGCTTTATCCCAAATACAATACTACTACCGTGAAAAATATAAATAAGGTGGGTTTCTTTGAAAATTTTAGGATATGTTTAAAAAAAGGGAAAAATTCATAAATTCTACTTTATCTTTACACTATTTCAAAAATAACAAAACATCTTTCACATTTCAAAAATCTGATTTTTGATCTATACATACACATATATTTATTTATCGTTTATTTATTATATATAAATATATGAAAGATATAAATATATATATAATATAATTAACTCATCCACCTACACCACCCCCGCAGGTCCGACAGCCGTCCGGCGACCATTTTGGAGATTACTCCGATTCCGGCGACTGCTCCGATTCTAGTGAATATTCTGGTGATCGTTCCGCCGTCAATTTATTCCGGCGACTGCTCTGATTCCGACAGTTGTTCCAACTTCGACGAATATTCCGGTGACAACTCAGGTCACAAGTCACAGCCCAAGTCACAAGTCAGAAATCACAGCTCAAGTCACAAGTCACAACGTATTGTTTTTTTTTATTGATAACATGATTAGGCTCATGTCTCACATTTTTGTTAATATTCACAGGTTATTTTCAAATGATCACAACACATGTCACATAATATATTGCACATGGTTCACGAATTTGTTCATAGTTCCATGTTATTTTCAAATGGCCACAGCACAGGTCACAGAATATTTTTCCACATGGCTCAAGTTCTTGTTGATAGTCACATGTTCATTTCAAATGGTCACGGCACAGGTCACAACATACTTTTACACACGACTCAGGTTTTTGTTGATAGTCACAGCATAGGTCATAGAATATTTTGCAGGTCACAACGCATGACTCAAGTCACAGCATAGGTCACAACACATGGCTCAGGTGGTCACAGATTTTTTCACGGTCACAGATTATATAACTTTTAGGTCACAAATAACAAAATTGTGGGTCACAGATTATAATTTTAGTCACATATTATATTATNCATAGGTCATAGAATATTTTGCAGGTCACAACACATAGCTTAAGTCACAGCATAGGTCATAACACATGGCTCAGGTCACAGCATAAGTCACAGATACTATATAGCACCACATCACCACCACCACCACCGTCATACCTGCCCTAGCCCTACTCCGCCGCTGCTACCACAGCCGGCAACTCACCACAACTACCTCAAACAAATAAACAGAAAAACACCACCACACGGTCCGCGCCAAATCCATTACTGCACCGACAGACCCACCACCACCACCACTACCACCACCATCTCACCATCACCCACTGCCACGACCACCACAGTCGACCGTCACCGCAACCGCCACCGTCGATCTTCACAAGTCACAGTGTCATTTCCACTAATTTGATCCCAAAATCACTAGGCCCACAACCCAAACCCAATCTCCTCAAACTCTAATCCGTTCCCTAGCCGTCGGTAGCAACTCACCCGAAACCGCACAAACAACCATCACCACCACCAGTCACCCAACCACCAATCCTCTCCAAACACCCATTTTCGCTACCACAACAGCCACCGCCTCCGAGGTCGTTAACCGTAACTTTGATTCCCAACACAAAACTACCAATGGCTTCCAATCTCCCCTCTGGCTTTACCACTGCAACCAGACCTCTCAATCACAACATTCCTCCTCCTACTCCATCCACTCCATATCGCCCCTACAGCTTCTCCTCCGTCGAGGAAGCGACGACTGAACGTCGTTGACGAAAGTGTCGCCTCCGCATCAAGCCCCTCTCTACACCTCCGCCCTAGTCCCGCTTTCCACTCATCTCACATCAACAACCCTAACAAGCCTCGCCTCCTAGACTCCACCGCCGTTGCGAATTGGGGCAACGTCGCGCGACGTTGCTGCTAATTTGTAGGAGCGCGACGCCGACGCAGCGTCGCGTGACATGAATTAGGGTGAAGACCGGGAGGGAGGAGATGCAGTCGCCGCCCGCCGATAAGGGAGAGAGAAGTGAGAGACGGAGTGTGAGAGCTAGAGAGGAGAGAGGTGAGAGAAGTGAGAGATGGAGAGAGATAATGTAATTTAGGGTTTGAAAATTAATTTTGGGATAAGGTGGTTGTGTATAAATCAATTTTTATAATGTTATTATTAAAATTTAATTTAAATATAATAAATTTGTATCTATATATAAAACATCTACTTTTTGAAACTTAAACCTTGAAATCTGATTTTGAAAAATGGGTCTTAAAAAGTAGGGAATTAGGTAATTTGCACTTAAAAAAAATGGAATTGTCGGCTTTAGCTGGAAATACGCTTAATAGTGTTTTCCCCGAAACTATTAACAATTGATCAGGTTTTTTGGCAATGATTTTATGAATAATTGTTTTAGATGACGTTTAGTTAATATTAAATAACTNGGGAATTAGGTAATTTGCACTTAAAAAAAATGGAATTGTCGGCTTTAGCTGGAAATACGCTTAATAGTGTTTTCCCCGAAACTATTAACAATTGATCAGGTTTTTTGGCAATGATTTTATGAATAATTGTTTTAGATGACGTTTAGTTAATATTAAATAACTTCTAATAAAATAATTATTGAACAATTCCATAATTATAACTCAATCGAGGATTCTTTTATTTGTGCTTAGTTCACTATTGATTCTTTTTTTTTTTTTTTT
>CAIGRO010270975.1:0-16129 GCA_903798355.1 Fraxinus baroniana
AGCCGCTTTTTTTTGTAGTGGAATTCTAGGGAAAATATTTGCCTAAAACTTTTTTTTCCTGAGAAATGTCAATTAGTTGCGTTTGATTGACATAATTTTCCACCTAGAAAATGTTGAGATTTTTCATCTTTTGATGTTTGATTGCCTTTGTTTTCCATGAAAAATTATGATTTTTTCCATTTTTAACTGTTTGATAGGCTTTGTTTTCCTTGGAAAATTTTTCACATGCATAATAAAAAATGATTTGTTAATTTACATTTATTTTTCCAACACAATTTTATTTCCCAAAAAAAAAATTAATAAAAGTATGACAATTAATGGTTCATGCTATCAAGATATGAACTGTGTCACAAATATGAAATAATTGCTACAAATAAATACAGTGGGGAAGAAAATTCTAATTACAAATTGTCTTCAACACTTGAATTTTCAATATTTCTTGTTTACATACAGAAAGTTTGTGGTTACAAGAGCAAGACTAATGCAATAATTGATGTTCAACTGATAACAAAACAAAGATTGTATTAACAAGTACTGAGTGATCTTTTGCAGTATAGAATTGCTTCATTGATAGAGCTCTCAACGTCCGCGCAAACATTACAAGAATTCTCTATGTTTATAGGAAAACACCAAGACAATGCTAAATCCATCCATCCAAACATACACATTACACATACATCAGCTGTACTTGCATCATCTATCAACAAAAGCCAACCATTTACTACAAGTACCTCTAGCTCCAGGGAGACTATACCAAAAACTATCAATCCAATATTAACAAAACACTGCACCCTAGTTTGTATGTGTGTGCATTACAAAAAAACATTCAAAAGACCACATATGTGGATTAAGTTTTACAAATACATACAACTTCATACATACTTACACCGTAAAATTTGTGCAATCTACGGTAGTGGAGGCAGATCACGACCAAGCTTGTCAAAAACCAAAGCACGCATGTATTTCTCGCTCGTCAGGTTCATAAATACCTTAGCCAAACCATCGTCAGATCGAAAGGCTTTCATGACTTCCATTACGTCCTACATGTCTAAGTTCATTGCCTCTAGCTTCTCTACAATCAATTGCCAGTTCACATGATTATGTTTATCTAGCGTAGCTTGCATTTCGTTAGCTTGAGCAATTTTGGTAGATGACTCAGCAATCCTTGATAGGGTGGTATTACTCTCATCCACCGGTTGTGCACGATGACTCTTGGCTTTGTTGTTCCCTTCTTCGACGATACGCTTAAGACCATGAACTGGGCTAGGATCCATCTCCACATTTTCCATATCTAACTCATTCACACTTTCATCAGTTACTACATTAAAGAGATAACAACTTATTTGAAGTTTATACATGAATACAATCAAAGTATCGTACTATAAAATATACTGCATACCATTCATTAGGGAGAAATGGTCGAAGCCAGACACTGCTCGATCTCCGGTGGCAGCATAATTGCCAAAAATAGTCTCCATCTCATCATATCTTGGACAAAGTTTGGTCCTCCACTTTCCAAATTCTGGCTTTCCCTGCAAAATAACATTGTGAGTGTATTGTAACTGCCCCAAAACATCTAATTTCCCAATAGCTATTGGTAGCAATGTCCAAAAATGCGCCCTAATTCGTACATCAATGAATTCATCCCAAGCAACGACATCAGCTACAATGCATCCAGTTTGGGGATCCAACTCGAAATCGCTCATATTTAGTAACTGACGAACTTCAGTATACTCTTTTTTAAGAGTCTTTAGACTCACCCTTACATTCTTATCTGAGATCATGACCCTGCATCCATTACCCGTCAATAGATACTTGAAATGTGGTAAAGCCATTGTCACTTCGTTTGTGCCCAGCCAACACTTGTTCAACAAGTGAAGTGATCAACGTCTAAAAATTCTCAAGCAAGAGAAAAGGAGAGATTTGTTCATGTTACTTTTTAAGATGTAGATGAGATACATGTAAATTTGATGATGACGTTTTGTTTAAATCTCATGTTCTTCAAATTTAGAAAAAGGATTTACTCTAGCAAGACGAATTTACAAATAATTCATTTTTCTCTAGCATCTTCAAATGACCTTGCTTCATCATTTTACATGTCGGATAAAAATAGAGAATAGTTAAAAAAAGAAACTACAAATAGTACTAATGTCGTGCAAGATTCCCTAAGCTAATTATGAATGCATGATCTGAATATTTATCATTTTACAGAAAATCAGACAACAAAAGGGTCTAAGTAGCAAACAATTAATCCATGATTTCTGATTGAGGAGAATGTTTTAAAGCATAGATGTAGACAAACATCATGAAAAGTTGAAGCACATACAGGGGAAAAAGAATCATGATTCACAAAACCCTTTTTATCTAAAGTCCTTTGGGACCTCATCATTTCCTTTTCTGATAATTTTCTTTTCCTAGGTGAAGTTCTCTATTTGGTGAGTCCTTTGGGACATCAACATGTCTTCAGTCTTAAGACACTTCCAAATCCTAAATGTTAACAACAGCAAAGTACCTCAAGCCAATTGATCTCAAGTATAGCATAATAGAGAAAACAGAATGTAGTAAAAACACAACCAAAGAAGGAAGATTTCAATATATATCATATCTAGAAAACACAACCATATTTCAATTTTTGTCAACCAACCAGTGGCCTTGGGAAGTTAGAAGAACCTTTCCAAAATTATCAACCAGCTACAATAATTTTGTCTGATTTTCTTGTAAACATTTCTATTAAGCATAATATCAAGCTCATCAAGTCTTTCAAAATACATGAGAAATGTTACTACTGATGAAGGCATTTATTTAATTGATTAGCTTGTTCACGACATTTCCAAACAACAAACATTGTTCTTTCAAAGGCACATTCAGCGTATTTTGCAACATAATTTTCACATTCGTGCCTTCTGCTTCAATTTACTACGCAAAGCTGAGGTTTTTTTTTAATGAATGAATTATTGTATCTTACACATGAACTCTGAACAACACAGACATTCATCACAACTAAATAATCCCAAAAGACAAGCATGATATATGGTAAAGAGAATAATTTTCAAAATTCCAAAATGAAAGCTCGTCAAACAGTCACATGGAAAACAAAGATAACATCGAAAATCGAACAGCTAGAAGAAAATCAAGTTTTGATTTCAAAGTCATTCAGTTCAAAATAGGTGCTAGTTAAATTGCTACACATGATGTTCAACCGAGACAGGTAATTTTTTTGAAGGTTTTCGAGATCACAGAGAAAGGGGCATAGAACAAACCTGAATCGGCAACCCGATTGTCTGAAACTGGGGATTCTTGAGGGTTTTCTAGTTCCGATGACTTCCGTGTTCTCCTGGGTGCAATCTACGCACTCCTCCCCTATGATGATAAAGATTTTGTGGTGATTTTTTTGGTTGATTTTCAGGGTTTTTCGGTAGTGGAGGCGGAGAAGGTGAATGGGGGTGAAAAGAAAAGGAAGTCCCAGCTTCAATTGCCAATTGTCGAGAAAATATAAAACCACCACACCCCAAGGAATTTCAATTCCATGATTTTGTGGAATTGGATGTCACGTGAGCTAAAGTAAGAAAAGATTTTCCCTAGAAAATTTTGTCTGTCAAACAGACCAAAATGTGGAAAATGCTATGATAAATTCCATCTTCCCTAGAAAATATGGGCTATCAAACACAGCCTTACACTATATTAGGAGCAAAAAAAT
This sequence comes from Fraxinus baroniana, assembly GCA_903798355.1. NCBI lineage: Eukaryota > Viridiplantae > Streptophyta > Magnoliopsida > Lamiales > Oleaceae > Fraxinus > Fraxinus baroniana. The sequence goes on from CAIGRO010270975.1 coordinate 3,698, forward strand.
GGAATCTCCCGTTTGAGCACTAGTAGGATGTATTTATACTGAGCATGGGAAGAGAAGGGCTGTTGGATGAGGAGACACATGGCGTTAGATTCTCAGAGCTCGTCCCATCCTAGACGTCAACCTGTCTTTCCGTAAGTTGGCTGGTATTGAATGTCTCTGACTGAATTGACCGTTTGAGTACTGCCTCACGTCCCATCAGTCAATGATTTGACTTTGGAAAGATCTTTAAATTAAGGATCTTTGCTGGGGCGAAGTGGGGTAGGTGTGGGGTTCATCGAAGCGGAGTGAGGGCCTTTGTATCCGCGGTATATTGCAGATGAGTTCGGTTCCTTTGCTAGGCATTTGTTTAGTTCGTTCCTATGCAATCGCTTCGGCATATGCAATCAACTCGTCACATGCGCAATCACCTCAGCCGCAACATGGTAGGGTACGGACTATACCTGCTGACACATGGCAGGTGAGGTAGCGGGTCTCGCACAGACCCGTAACAACCACGATCCTTTGTGGATGTAAATCTTGGAGCGACCTGGTGGAAGAAAGTTTTTCGGTAAAGCCTCGTTGTATGTGGTATTCGTTTGGTTGTGTTCTGAGCCCGAATTCAAGGTAAATTGGAGTCCAAAAATCAACACTTTCCGAAAAAATATAAAGGCTAAACATTGATAGAAAGGTACTGAAAATAACAGACAAGAACATAAATTATGTATAGTTCTTCGATAAAAGGGTAGTCATAATTCCATTCATTTCATAATTTCGAGTTCATTATCGAAACATGAAGTAATTAGCTACCAGTATGGTCCAGTGTGGGCACAGGTCCACACTAAACTTTTGGGCTCGAATTTTTTTTTTTAGTTATATGTTAAGTTTCAGTCCAAGAAGGAAGCCTAAAATAAATATACTATACCCAGCGTCCCAGGCCAGCCTAATCCAGAAAATGTAAACACCATTTCACTTCCCACTCGTCTGCTCCATTTCACTTCCCAAATCCCACCCATCTTTTCCATTTGCGCCGCCTCCTCCTCCACCTCCGCCCCCTCCCTCCAATCATCAATCTCTCGAGTCATTATGGGCTGTAGCTCCGTCCCCGTCTGCTCCATTTCTCGGGTGACCCATTTGCTCCATTTCACTTCGCACCGGTCTACTCCATCTCCGACCCTCTATTTCAATCTATTTAAGAGAGGACTTCATGAAACAATATAAAGAAAAGCACCCCAACAACAAATCGGTTGCCGCTGTAAGTACTTTGTCATGTATTCAAATCCCAAAGTTTAGTCCAAGTTGCTTCGAATATATTTTTCAGTATTATCAATTTCGATTTTTCTACTCTGTCTCAAATTAATGTTACATAAATTATGTAGGTCGAAAAAGCTGGTAGTGATAAGTGGAAATCCTTGTCAGATGCTGTGAGCTGGAGCTGAAGAAGAGGAATCCAACAAGTCGAAATCCGAAGTGAATGACGAGGACGATGAAGACAAGGATGGAAGTGGAGAATTATGTAACTGATTAGTTAATTTTAACTTAAAATCCTTCGATTTTATTATGCATATTAATTTGGTGGACTTCTGGAATTGCTGGATGAAGATGACAATGAGGAGTAGGGAGATGGTTGGATGTAAAAATGGTGAATGAAAGATTAATATGCAGGATGGAAAATATTTCTGTATATTGATGATGTTAAGAAGAAATATTACAAGGGGTTATATACTTAAGATTTGTATCTATTCCAGGGAAATAGAATCAGTAAAAATACAATCAATCTCCTAAAATTTGTCTAATTCCTTTAATCTATCAATTGACAGAATTAACAGATTTGTATCCATTAATACCCCCCTCAAGTTGGAGCGAGGATGTCTATTACACCTAACTTGCTAAGACGAGAATGGAAAGTCGCCTGTCCCAATGGTTTTGTAAAAATATCTGCAATTTGCTTTCCGGTGTGAATATGTGTAGTTCTAACTTCTCCTGTTTGTATCTTCTCTCGAACAGTATGACAATCCAATTCTATGTGCTTTGTACGTTCATGGAATATTGGATTCGCTGCAATGTGAATTGCCACTTGGTTATCACAAAATAGTTTGGTTGGTTTATGTTGTTCAACACGCAAGTGCTTAAAAGATATCTCAGCCAAGGAAGTTCACAAGTGACGGCTGCCATTGCTCGATATTTTGCTTCGGCGGATGATCATGATACGGTGGGTTGCTTTTTGCTCTTCCAAGAAATCAAGGAACTTCCCAAAAACACACAATAACCTGTAACTGACCTTCTTGTAGTTTGACAACCAGCCCAATCAGCATCACAATAAGCCATGAGTTTTAACGAACTGCGTGTGGGAAAAATGAGGCCTTGACCTGGTGCATTCTTTAAGTAACGAAGGAGACGAAGAACTACATCCAGGTGAGGCTTTCTTGGAAGTTGCATGAATTGACTGAGAGTAACAACTAAGTATGTGATTTTTGATCTTGTGATTGTTAGATAAATCAACTTCCCAACAAGTCAGCGATACTGCGTTGGATCATGAAGAGTGTCACCATCCATTGGATTAAGTTTCAAGGTCCGCTCCATTGGAAATTTTGCAGGTTTGGCACCAAGTAAGCCGGCCTCTTCTAGTAGATCTAGAGTGTATTTTCTTTGACAAATGTGATACCTGACTTGGATCGTGCAACCTCAACTCCTAGAAAGTATTTTAATGGTCCGAGGTCTTTGATTTTGAAGCAGGTGTTGAGAAAATGTTTTAGATCACATATGGCTACCTCATCATTCCCTGCAATGATCATATCATCGACATAAAGCAAAATAACAGTATAAGATGTGTTTTCAACCTTCACAAACAAGGAATAATCGACTTTGACTGTTTAAACCCAATGTTGGAAATGGATGAAGAGAACTTGTGAAACCAGCTAGGAGATGCCTGCTTCAATCCATATAAGGACTTGTTGAGGCGACACGTATTATTCTCCCCTTGTCGACTAAAGCCGGGTGGAGGTTGCATATAGACTTCCTCAAGAAAATCACCATAGAGAAAAGCATTTTAGACATCCATTTGATGAAGATGCCAATTTCGAACAGCAGCAACGGCTAAAAGGCAATGGACAGTAATGAGTTTGGCAATGGGAGCAAAGGTTTCCTTATAATCTATACCTTCACGTTGTGTAAAGCCCTTGGTAACAAGCCAAGCTTTATACCGTTCAAGAGAGCCATCAGAGTGATTTAATTTTGTAGATCAACTTACAACCAATGGGACAGTGACCAGCAGGTTGAGGCACCATGGTCCATATATTATTTTCCTCAAGTGCTCGAATTTCATTTTGCATAGCATCAACCCATTTAGGATCGGAACAGGCCTGCTCATAAAATACTGGTTCAACCAGATGAGAGATGTTGTGCAAATTTTTGATGACAATTGGAAAGAGAGGAATATGAGACATACCTTTGCAATGGATACCGTGTGTGGACCGTGATAGAGGTGACTGGCCTGGGAGCGAGGAGAGTAGCATGGTATGTTTGGAAGTCTTGAAATTTGGATGGAAGTTTGGTGAGTCATTCTGAACGATGTAAAGGAGGGGGTGGTGGAGAATGTGTTGTCTCCGTAATCTGTTCCGGGTAGAATTGTGATAAAGGAGCTTCTATGTGTTGATTAACTAAATGAGGGGTTGTGGAGGTGCTAAAATCTGGTAAGTGAATTGAGTTGATGGATTCTGGGGTGCCATGAGTGGGGTTATGTGTTGGGTTTGGTTCAATAAATGGGTGTAAAAGGAGAGAGTTAGGAAGCACATGTTTATCTTCTTGGTTTTCAGCGACTTTATGAGTAAAAGGAAATGTATTTTCATGAAAAATGACATCTCGTGAGGAAAATATGCGATCAGTGCTAAGGTCAAGAACTTTATATCCTTTTTGTCCTTGTGGGTAGCCAAGGAATATGCACCGTTTTGCTCGAGCGTCAAACTTATGTTTAGGATTGGGTTAGTGGCATAACACAGGCAACCAAATGTTCGAATATGTGAGTATGAGGGTGGTTTACCATGGAGAGTTTCGTATGGGGTGTTGAGGGACAATAATGATGTTGGTAGTCGGTTAATAAGGTAGCACACCGTTTGTATACTTTCTCCCCAATATTTTAACGGTAAGTTTGCTTGGAAACAAAGGGCTCGAGCGATATTCAAAAGGTGACGATGTTTTCTTTCAACAACTCCATTTTGTTGTGGAGTGTAAAGGCATGTACGGTGGAAAGTTATGCCATGGTCATTGAAACAAGGTTGCATTGATAAAAATTCAGCCCCATTATTGGAGCGAAATACCTAATCCCACAATTAAATTAAGTTTTAACCCATGTGAAAAATGATCGCAATAAGGATTGTGCTTCAGATTTAAAAGTCATAAGATGAATCCATGTAAAACGTGAAAAATCGTCCACAATGGTAAGAAAATACTTTGCTCCAGAATGAGAATTTATTTTATGAGGTCCCCATATATCACAGTGGAGTAAATCAAAGGGTGCAAATGATGAAATTAAACTAGAAGGAAAAGGTAAATGGGTTTGCCTTGCTAATGGGCAAACCTCGCAAACATGTTTGTTATCAAAACTTATTTCAAGTATGGATTTGGACAATGCTTGGTGGGGTATGGCAGATGGATGCCCAAGTCGTTATGCCAAAGACTAGAGACATTATTGACGTGACGTGCAAGGTGTGGAGTTTGCTGCGGTGAGAGGTAGTAAAGACCATTAAATTGCTTGCCCAGGTCAATCATCCTCTTTGTATCCACGTCCTGAATAACACAAAAATCGGAAAAGAAAGTTACTGTGCAATTCAACATTTTGGTAAGTTTGCTTATGGTCAATAAATTCACTCTGAATTTTAGCACATGTAACACTCCATCAAGTTTCAATTCTTGAGATAATTGGTAGGAACCGATGTAATTAATTGGTATTGTCCTACCATCAGGTAAGTTCACAAAGTTATGTTGATAAATTGGATTTAAAGGTTCTGAATAGCAGATATGATCTGTAGCTCCACTATCCATAATCCAATATAAAGTTGTGTGCGGATTTTGTTTACCTGTGGCATTTGCAAAATCATTACCATTCATTTTGTTCAACATGGCCATAATCTGATCATACTCATCAGTTGTGAAGGTTGGGCCTTGTTGCTTGATTGGCTATATTTTTGGAGCATCTCCATGGCTTGAGCTGGAATTATTTGCTGCAAGCCTCCTATTCTTTGGCTGGATATTTTTACCATGAAATTATTTACCATGAAATTTGTGGCCCACCGGGAAACCCTTCAAGTAATAGCAGTACTGTACCATATGTCCCTCTTGATCACAATACGTGCATTTGGATGTCTTTCTCGATGCTCCTCCAGTGCGAGAAGAAGTTATTTCACGTGAGCTACTGCCCTTAAATGATTTTCCTGACTGATTCACGACCATAGCCTGAAAATTGCCATTGGTTCCTTCATGGCGTGAGGCGACATCGAGTTGATGTTCATGTTGCAATGTTATAGAAAAGGCTTTTCAAGTATCCGGCAATGGACTCATCATCAAGATGCTTCCTCTGATTGCAACATACGTTTCATTTAATCCCATAAGAAATTGCATAAGTTTTTCCTTTTCCATTCTTTCATAGACTTTCTTTAGTCCTCCACATGTACAAGAGAACGGTTCCTGATAGAAGGTTAGTTTATCCCATAAAGCTTTCTTTTTGTTGAAGTACATGGAGATTGAATCTGAATTTTGTCGGTGTTCAACAATTTCTTGTTGAATTTGGTAAATTCTTGATTCATTCCCTTGTGAAAACCGATCATAGAGATCTTTCCATACCGCCTGTGACGAGTCCATGTAGATCACACCTGAAGCAATGTCTGGACTTACAGAATTCAGAATCCATGACAATACCATATTGTTGCAGCGTTGCCAGGAATTGAAATTTTTATCTGTAGGTGACTGCATCTCAATGGATCCGTTGATGAAGCCAATTTTATTCTTTGCACTAATACCGATGCGCATGGCTCGACTCCATTATCCATGGTTGTGTGGTTCAAGGACTTTGGAGACGAAGATGAGGCTCAGATTATCTGAATTGTGTAGAGTGAGTGGGTTCTCATTCATGGTGAGGCTTGAATTCTTCGAATTGTGTTGGGTGGTTGAATTCTCATTGACGATTTGTGTTATCTGCCATTTTGATTTGATGTGGTTGCGGAAGGTGGTTTTTTTTTTTTTTTTGGGTTTATGAAGTCACCAAGATCGGCGCTCTGATACCATGTAAAAATGGTGAATGAAAGATTAATCTGCAGGATGGAAAATATTTCTGTATATTGATGATGTTAAGAAGAAATATTACAAGGGGTTATATACTTAAGATTTGTATCTATTCTAGGGAAATAGAATCAGTAAAAATACAATCAATCTCCTAAAATTTGTCTAATTCCTTTAATCTATCAATTGACAGAATTAACAGATTTGTATCCATTAATAGTTGGATTGATTGAAGAAATTGAAATTACCACATTATTAACATTTTCTTTTTACTAGTGTCTACGCCTACCCTTGAATAATAGTAGACCTCTTTTTACCTTTTAATCAAGAAAGTATAACGATATTAGCTTGAATCAAAATCAGCTAGTAGATCGGCTATGTATCAGATATTTTGTGAATTTTGACTTTAGCATTGATTCTACCGGTTGCTATCGCTACTGTGGAGAGTCTTTTCTGCAGCGAGCATTGTAAATGATAGATTGTGTAATCGGATGTGTGATCAGTGGATGAATGATAACACAATTGTTTATGTAGTGAAAAATATATTCTTGAATTTTTGAAGCTCGATAATGAAATTATTGTTCAACGATATCAAAGTATGAAAACTCGCAAGGAACAAGTGTAATATATCAGTTATGTCATTTTTAGTATTTTCGTACTGTTGTTTTATATTTTTATNGTATGAAAACTCGAAAGGAACAAGTGTAATTTATAAACTATGTCATTTTTAGTATTGTCGTAATATTGTTTTATATTTTTATTATCATTACATCCATGACAAAAACTCGACGTTCAACATTGATAAATTATGCCCACCCTAACAAAAATTTCTGGCTCCGCCCCTGGCTACTTAGATTTCATTTGGGTGAACCACCACCACCGGCAGCGGCGGCAGTAGCTGCAGCAGCTTCTAAACGAGTTTGGAAAATTGCAGTCAACTTATCTTTGGGAGGCAGATTTTCCTTTATAATGTTAGAGTTTAGGTACTCATCCATCCATTCACCTAACTTCGGAAATTTTTCTTTAGTCAACACTTGTAATCCTATCAATTCTTGCACAATTGTAAACCAGTATGATATGAAATTGGCAACTATATCAACCATTCCAATAGTGTCACCCCCAAAGAATTTATTGCCAGAAAGTGCGCCCTCGACTTTAAAGTCTTCAAGTTAACTAAGATCCTTGGCCTTCTCTTGCTCCTCTCCTATGCTCAAACAAGCTTTCCGCACTGCAGGCGAACACTAAAAAACGTACAAAAAATAGAAACAATGTTAATTGTTGAATGTGCAAGTAGCACCATTATACGACCACGTGACATGTTTAATATTGTACCTTTTCATCCAAGAACTTAGCCCAGAAGCGCACCATGGCTCTCTCATAAGGATCTTTAGGCAAAAGAGAAGGGCCTTCTTCCCAGGTTTCATCAATGTATTCAAGAATCACCAGAGACTCACAAATTGGCTTGCCATTGTGTACTAACACAGGAACTTTCTTGTGAACTGGGTTGTACTTTAACAGCAAAGGGGACTTCTTGTTGTGTACATCTTCGTCTATGAATTCGTATTCAACACCCTTGAGTTTCAAAGCAACCTCGATTCTGTGGCTAAACGGGCTTTCCCAATTACCATAGAGCTTCACTTCTGCCATTTTACTCTCCTTTGATTTTCAGTCTATACCTGGCTGTATTTCCATTATGTACTTGGTTGAGAATTATTATATGGATTTCTCCTCTCTGCCAGGCTTCCCCTCACAGGCCTGTTACAGGCTCTCTCCCATGGGGTGGGTCCCGAGGACTTCTGTTTGGTACATATTAAGCCCCCGTTTGGTGCACATTATTTTCAAAAGAATGCATTTTTTTGGTTGATGTGATGGGAAATATGTGGTTGAAAAATAAGGAAAATTTATTGATATGATAAAAAGTATTATTTTATTAGAGAATGTAGTTGAAAATGAGTAGAAGAATGAGAATGAAAAAAAAAAATGTGGCCCAAACAGGGGCTAAAATTTGCAAATCACTTTTTATTCACGAGGCCACCCACTTATTTATGGCTTATTCATATTGATTTATAGACACAACTATTTATATTGAAAAATAAGCTTCAAAATAGAGCCTCCACTCGATTCTGTGGCTAAATGGGCTTTCCCAATTACCATAAAGCTTCACTTCTGCCATTTTACATTATGTACTTGGTTGAGAATTATTATATAGAGGGAGCCTAACTTGTCCACTAAGAAATAATGAATGAATAAATATTTGTAGGTTGACCAAGTGATGGATACTGATTAACTCCCTAGTGGAGCCCTTCAAAGCAGACGTATGGGGTGATCACAGCAATCTTTGTTTTTTCTAGCATTGACCCGACTAAAGTCTTTATTATGTATCTGTTTGGTACATATTAAGCCCCCGTTTGGTGCACATTATTTTCAAAAGAATGCATTTTTTTGCTTGATGTGATGAGAAATATGTGGTTGAAAAAGAAGAAAAATTTATTGATATGATAGAAAATATTATTTTATTGGAGAATGTGTGGTTGAAAATGAGTAGAAGAATGAGAATGAAAAAAAGAATGTGGTCCAAACTGGGGCTAAAATTTGCAAATCACTTTTTATTCACGAGGCCACCCACTTATTTATGGCTTATTCATATTGATTTATAGACACAACTATTTATAAACACTTTTCAATGAAATAAGCTTCAAAATAGAGCCTCCTCAAGTATAATGTTTTTTTCATTTTTCTATTTTTGCTCTCATCCTCGGCAGNAAATAAGCTTCAAAATAGAGCCTCCTCAAGTATAATGTTTTTTTCATTTTTCTATTTTTGCTCTCATCCTCGGCAGTCTAAATCATGTTTGATCGTACTTAAAAGGAAGTAAAATTACATTTTAAGTAACCTCCTCAAGTATAATGTTTTTTTCATTTTTCTATTTTTACTTTCATCACCTCGGTAGTCTAAATGATGTTTGATTGTGCTTAAAAGGAAGTAAAATTATATTTTAAGTAACTTTTACCTTACTTTTAAAATTAATAATAACTTACACATTTCTAGTTTTTGCGGATAAAAAAATATTTTAAAACTTAGTCATTTAGTTTTAGGTTTAGTCGAAGTTGCTCCAAGCTTTAAAAACATATTATTGAAAAAGAAAGTAATGTTTAAATAACTCCAGACATATTTTGCCAAAAAAAGAAAACAAGGCAAAAAAAAAACTTTAAATTAGTTGATTCAAACATGCTTAACAACAATGTCTTCGAAATAATTTCTTAAATCTTCACATACCTCCTTTTCCCTTGATCATCTCTCAAGTTATCTGGAGAATAGATTTTATCAGTGTAAAACAATTGCTCTATTTACTTTCGCACAACACATATGTATTAATGTAGTGTGCAACATTTGCTTTGTATTATAAGTAACTACTTATGTAAGTGGATAGTACTTGTAGATCTTTCAAAATGTGTAAATAAAAAGTGGGTTGAGTATTTATAAACAAAATATCATTTCATTGACTTTTGCTATACATTTTAATTAGACTATTATTAAGGTTTGGATTTGTCTTAGGATCCATTTGATATGACTTTTGCCTTTTATAGAAGTGCTTTTTGATAAAACTACATTAATTAGTGTCTAAAAACTAATTTTTAAAAGATCTTTTAAAGGAAATCACATTGAAAACTTCTATAAAATTAGTCAAACAGGTGCAAAAGCAGCTATAGATCTCAAAATATCCTTTTAGCTTCTAAAATGCATGCCAAACAGGACTTTAAAAGCTCTTCTAACTAAAAGAAATATCACTTGTTGTTTAGTATGAACTCACAAATTGATATGATCAGTTATATCTCTTAATAATGTTAACATTTTAAAGCCCGGTTTGACATGACTTTTGAAAAGTCAATAAGATTTTTGAAACTTAAAAACTACTTTTGGACCGTTTGGTTAGAAGTATTTTTATAGAAAGCTAATCCAATGGAGTTTTTTTTTTTTTTTTTCATAAAAATACTTTTGGAATAAGAATCTCTTTTATAAACTAATTAACAAATAAAAATTAAGGTAATTTTCTTAGAAAACTCTTCTACATGAAGCAAAAATCATGCCAATCGGATCCTTAGGGCCGGTTGGTTAGAGTCATGCTACTTGTACAAAGTTAGGTTACAAAATTGGTTTACAAAATACGTGTTGGTAATATCTTGACCAATGATTTAAAAAACAATTTTTGAAATAAATGATCTAGGTCTTGCCACATCATTTTGTCAACACACTTTTGCAAACATCTTTGTACAAGTAGCATAATTGGGTTGGTTAATATATCTAACCTCAGTTATATTTTTCTTTAATTATTTATTCAACTACTAAGGAAACAATTGGAAAGAAATTCTGAACATATCATCAGGTGTTCCTAATGTAGTATACACAATCGCTTTACAAGTTTGATAGCAAGAAATGATATATTTAGTTAAAGAGAGTCATTCAAGTAAATTGCCTATGTATGGATAGTACAAAATGTCTAAATAAGAATTTTTAAATAGGGACAATTAGTTCAAATATTCACGATCGAGAAGTACTTAATTCTCTTTTGAATGGGGCTTGAGATGAGAAGGAATCCAACAAAGGTCTTGAATTCACACAATCAGATAGTACTGATTTTGTGAACATCCAGTGCCAAAGCACGAAAAGTATTATGGCGGTATTTGATATCTTTAATGTATCAAGAAAATATTAAACATTGTATTTGTCATATATCATTAAAATATCTTTGTTTGGTCAATATTTCCCCCCTTGGAATTTGTCACAAAATTCATTGAGACGATTATTAAAATAGTGATAATAGAAGTAAGGGCAGACGCAGAAATTTAAAGTTTGGGGGGCACAATCGAATTTGTAAAACAGTTGGGAGAAATTTTACAATCGAAAATTTGCATCCAAAAAAATAATACCCCATGTAATTTTGCATCCAAAATTTATATGGGATATTACTTTTTCAGATGTAAAATTTCGAAAATTTTTGATATCATATTTCATATATATTAGTTGATTCAAACATGCTTGATCAACAATGTCTTCGACATAATTTTCTAAATCTTCACATACCCCCTTTTCCCTTGATCATCTCTCAAGCTATCTAGAGAACAGATTTTATTAGTGTGAAACAATGGCCAAGAAAGAAGAATGCTTGAATGTGGACTCTAGCATTGCTCGATTTACTTTCGCACAACACATACATTAATGTAGCGTGCAACATTTGCTTTGTATTATAAGTAACTACTTATATAAGTGGATAGTAATTGTAGATGTTTCAAAATGTGTAAATAAAAAGTGAATTGAGTATTTATACACAAAATATCATTTCACTGACTTTTGCTATACATTTTAATTAGACTATTATTAAGGTTTGGATTTGTCTTAGGGTCCATGTGATATGACTTTTACCTTTTATAGAAGTGCTACATAAAAAAACTACATTAATTAGTGTCTACAAACTAATTTTTAAAAGATTTTTTAAAGGAAATCACATTGAAGACTTTTATAAAATTAGTCAAACGGGTGCAAAAGCAACTATAGATCTCAAAATCTCCTTTTAGCTTCTGAAATACATGTCAAACAAGATTTTAAAAGCTCTTCTAACTAAAAGAAACATCACTTGTTGCTTAGTATGAACTCACAAATTGATATATGAGTTATATCTCTTAATAATGTCAACATTTTAAGGCCCTATTTGACATGACTTTTGAGAAGTCAATAAGAGTTTTTGAAACTTAAAAGTTACTTTTGGACCCATTTGGCTAGAAGAATTTTTATAGAAAGCTTATCTAATGGAGTTTTTTTTTTTTTTTTCTAAAAATACTTTTGGAATAAGAATCTCTTTTAAAAATTAATTATCAAATAAAAATTAAGGTAATTTCTTTAGAAAACTCTTCAACATGAAGCAAAAATCATGCCAATCGAATCCTTAGAACCGGTTGGTTAATATCTGACCTCAGTTATATTTTTCTTTAAATATTTATTCAACTATTAAGGAAACAGTGGAAAGAAATTCTGAATATGTCATCAGGTGGTCCTAATGTGGTATACACAATCACTTTACCAGTTTGATAGCAAGAAATGATATATTTAGTTAAAGAGAGTCATTTGAGTAAATTGCCTACGTGTGGATAGTACAAAATGTTTAAATAAGAATTTTTAAATAGCGAA
>CAIGRO010271026.1:0-14671 GCA_903798355.1 Fraxinus baroniana
AAGTTCGAAATAAAACACACACACATGCACAGGATGCTGCCACACATTCTGGCAATTTTCCTTGTACTCGGAATATTTCCCCTAGTTTTCGGCAGTTTCGGCGTCCTTCTCATATTTCCTCTGCAGTAAACAACATGACCCAGGAAAAAAAATAATAAATAAAATAAAATAAAATAAAAGATAGAATTTACTTGGATCCAAAATCTAGCCAGTTAAATCTCAGATTCCTAACCCCGCACTGTCCTATTTCACTATACTGTATTACTTTAGATACAGACAATAAATTATTTGATAGCTGTATGCCACCAAATTCACACACTCACACTCTCCAGTGTGTGTACGAGTTGAAAGAGCACCCGCATAAGCTGAAAGAAATCCCTCGTCAAGATCAGCAAAAATCAAGAAAATTTCAAGAAAATCTTGAATATGGGTTTCACAATGTGTCTAAATTTGCTTCTTTTGCTAGCCATGGTGGCCACCAATATTCTGTCCCTTTACCACCTCTCCTCCACCCTCCAGTCCACGCCACCGGCTCCTCCGCCAGTTCCCGACCACCTAATCCACCAGCTGACCACTATACGAGCCACCATCAACCACCTTACTAGCCTCCAACCCGCCACCCCACCTACCAAGAAAACCCCCTCCTCCTCCACCCCTTCTGATCTCCTCCTATACACTCATATAGCCCCTATTGCTTCCTCTTGTAAAGACCATCCTATCCTCCTGCACCGGTATATGAATTACACTCCCTTTGCTCTGTGCCCAAATGACTCTCCCTTAGCTGAGGATCTTATTCTCCGAGGCTGCCACCCCCTCCCCCGCCGCCGCTGCTTTTCAAGAACCATCTCCAGCATCCCGTCCTCACTTCCCACAAACCCATTTGTCACACTCCCGGAAAACACAGCATTATTAGGCCATTACAGCTGCAAGTCTTTCTCCTGCTTTGCAAATACGAAATCTGACATGGGTTTTGACATGAAAGTAGAGAAATCAAGATTCTTGGCTTATAAATCAGATCTGGATCTCCCAATCCAGCAGCTTTTCCAGCTTTCTAAATCAGCAAAAAGTGTCATTAGACTTGCACTTGATATTGGCGGTGGCACCGGCACTTTTGCTGCCCAGATGAAGCTGCAGAATGTGACAGTCTTAACAACAACAATGAATTTTGGTGCCCCATACAATGAAGCCGTGGCGCTGAGGGGATTAGTGCCACTCCATGTGCCATTGCAGCAGAGGCTGCCGGTGTTTGATGGGGTGGTGGATCTTGTGAGGTGTGGGCGTGCTGTCAACAGGTGGATACCGCTGACTGCAATGGAGTTCTTGCTCTTTGATGTGGATAGAGTATTGAGAGGTGGGGGTTACTTTTGGTTGGACCATTTTTTCAGTAAAAGGACAGATCTTGAGAAGGTTTTTTCACCCTTGATTGGGAAGTTGGGGTACAAGAAAGTGAAATGGGCTGCAGCAAATAAGACTGATTCGAGTGGGGTGAAGAATGGTGAAGTTTATTTGACTGCTCTTTTGCAGAAGCCATTGTCAAAATGAGACTGCCTGAGGTAATTTCCTAAACTTTTGAGAAAAATGTGTGATTTGGGTTGCTATTTTGTAATTGTTGTTCAATTTATATGCATTTTGGTCAGCTGAAAATTTGGATAATTATGTACACTCTGACAGTTGGATCTTGTGTTTATGGTTTTATTAGCCTAGTAATTATAATGCACAATTGGAATGAAATAATCTCCTATAGCTGAATCTGATCTCTCTGTGGTATAATGGCCTAATCATCTTTAGAAGTTAACAAAGTTTTAAACGTTGAACTCATTCGCCCTAAGCTATCTTTTATCAAACATATACCGTGCTTTTGTGATTAAATGGTTTAAGTGTAACAAGATAGGAGTGAATCTCTGAATGAAACAATCTCCTGTAGTAAAGTCTGATCTCTTTGAATTTAGAAATCTTCTGTTGCTTTGAAATGTAGAATTCATTTTCTCTATGTTACCTTTCATAAAAAAAAAATAAACATGTCCTGTGCTTCTATAATTAGATAGTTCCAGTATAATGATATAGGAGTGGATTCCTTCACGAAGATCTAAATGTGATTTTGCAAAGATAGACATGTCCGAATCCGCAAGTCTTTGTGCTGTATTAATATGATGCATATGGAGGACAAAAGTTCTTAGCAATACTCTCTGCCCAAATCTCGGTCTAAAAACTTTAATAATCATGTCCACATTAATCCATCCCCTGCATCAATGCTTTCGTGTTTTCATTACTTTCTCTAACTGCAATGGCAAAACAAATTAGATGTGCCAAAGGAATTTGATATGATAAGAAACTTTAGGACATTGATGCTTCTTATTAGGTTTCATTGCTTTGCTGGGAATTGACTTTGGATTGTGATGGTAGCAGTACTGGTCTGTGTAATCATATTTCAAGGAGTTATCGACAGAATTTGGACTTCTGTTCAATTCAATTGTGCAAGTTCTTAACCATATTTAAGACATAGTTTTGTAAGTCATTTTAGCTTTCAATAATTGTATGCAATTAGTACCGATCCTTGCCTATTGATGCCTCTTGGACTGAATATATTAGTGCTTAAAACAGACCAGCAATATTAGTATAGAAAAAAGGTGGGCGAAAGATGGAGGGTGAGAGTGAGGGTCGGGGTTCACTCTCTGTCCTTCTATTTTCTCTTTTAACAGTTTTAATAAATTCAGGAACGATGTGTTCATTTGGCAGGAATGAAATATAAAAATTTCTAGGTATTTAAACTCTCACGAGGTTTGACATTGAATACAGAATCATTTTGCTTATTCAACCATTAAAACTAAGTTTTAAGTGAAAGATATTTCAATTAGATGATTTGATGATACTATCCACTATTATCAATATATCATCACTGCATAAGATTTACTCTTTGGATGGGACCAATAAATCAGTACTCCCATTCTAATAATGTTGGGATAGAATTTCACACGAATAAAGATGAAAATATAGACTAATTTATAAGTGTTTGAACTAATTCTCTTAATAAGGTTGACCTTTTAAGATGAAATTTCAAATTTTATCATGGCATAAGAGCCCATTAAATTCCAATGAGTAATTCGATCCGATGAAAACTCAAAAAATGAGCACATGGATTTTAAGATTGGTTTACTCAAACGAGCCAACATCTTGGGGGCATGTTAACGATTGAATCTCACATCGAATAATGATGAAAACATAGATTAATTTATAAGGATTTGGACTACTCTTAATAAGGTTGTCTTTTTAAGATGGAACCGCACGAAGGAGAAGGGTGTCGATGGTATTAGCAAGAAGAAGAGATAACAATGGTTGAAACTCACTCATTCAACTCCAAATCTTAATAAATAATTCACGAGAATACGTGAAGTAGTGGGTGCCCTTCGAGAAAGGAAAATTGTGAGCAGTAATGACATAAACACCAAACAAGGGTCTCTGGTTTTGTGCACACGCATACTTCTTCACACCACACACACACACACCAGTTCCATTTATATACGTCTTTAACCACATTTCCATTGATTTATAGGTAATCTTGCTATGCTCTTGACTGGTGCAGGGCATCTCTCTGAGAGAGCGTGTTCTGTTCAAAATTTACAAAGTTGAATCCTTTCCCCTTTGAAAGCTCAAGCAAATTACGTTTCTGGGTCAGACATTCTGCAGATTCTTGTTTGCAAAAAGCCCTCGTAGATTTAAAGAAATGTAGGAGATCGCACTTGGAATCACAGAAGCTAATACAGGTCGAATGCTCTAGGAGGATATTACTTATATTGTCGTAATTATTTGTTGCAATCTATAAATTTATTGGTTGCATTTTCCAGTAGGCTAGGAACTTTTTATGGGAGATTAGGAAGCAAAAGCCAAAAACATATGATTTCACTGTGGAAAGAGTCTTCTGGCTAGAAAAAGGAAAATGTTTCGTGCAAACTTTTATACTGTATTTTAATTATGAATACGATCTTGTAAAATTATTTTGTGCTTCTACGTCATATATCAAAACTAAAGATAAGTCGATTCACATATATCAAAATCATAACTAGTTATACGATAAGTTTTAACACCTTTGGTTAGAGGCAAGTATGTATTTGAGTTTATCTACTTGTATATAATTTTTTGTATATCAAAGTATTCACTATCTCACATGAAGGTGGGACCCACTTGAATAAAAAATATTATCTCCANAAAAAATATTATCTCCAAGTGGACCCCACCCCAATGTGAGGGGGGTGGACACCTTGATGTACACAAAATTATGTACAAGTAGCAAGGCTCCATTAGAAGAAATATAATTTTATTCTTTTTTGTTATTCATATTGGGTTTTGGGGTTCCGATTGGGTTTTGTCATGGTTGATTTAAGGTTTGATGGAGCTAAGAAAACTGGGTAATGAATGATGACTTTGGCCTTTTGGAGGCATCGATGCAAAGAAAATTGACCAGGAATTTTGACATTCCAATCCAAATTAAAGTATTCGAATTTTATCCTTTGTTTTAAATTCATATATAAATTTTATTTTATTTCAAAATTATCCATACCCTCAAAAATTTGAATTTTATCGAGTACAAAAATGAATATTCATCAATTATTGAATTTTATCTTGAATATAATATTTTGTCTATAGATTAATTATTGAATTGGGAGAAAGTTGATGTTCTATCATCTATGTAATGTGGATGAATTATATAGTGATTTTTAAAAATTTTGAAATTGTATTAGTGATGTATTTAGAATGGGGTGAATATATTACACTTTTATGGATCTATAGTGCTTAAATAAATAAATTTAATAAGAAAAATATTGGAATAATTTTATTAAAATTTTAATAATGATGAATATAGAGTGGAATGAATATATAATAATTTTAAATGTAAATAGCGACACCCCCTTTTTTTTGGGCTCGAACTCAACTCGTTGACATAGCTAGATCTGTTACACTTCAAGCACAAGGAGAATAATTATGTAAATTAAAAGAAAAACAAAAGTCTCGATTTTTATAACAGATCTGTATAGGGTTCTTCTAAATTAATTTAATATTTATATGGATTATCAATTTTTTTTTTTTATCATTGTCTATACGAACAAGTCCAAAATCTCCGCCGGCTAAGTTTAGGGGTTTTTATCTTGTACCAAGTTGGCTGGATTTTAGCTTAAAAACAAAAATGAAAGAACAATTTTTTTTCTTAGTATTGTGTGTTTAATTTATATGTGATATATATGTTATGCCCATATCCAATTTCTTTGCTGCTTAAAAATTTCATCTTATGATAAATATACAGGTGTGATATTTATATATATTTATATAAAAAGATCTTAAAGTAAAAGAAAATGAATCACTGTACAATTCAGAAGAAAACTTTTTCGGCCTGTGAAGAGATGTAGGGCAAGAAAGTGGCGGTGGTTTGCCCCAAGCCCCGTCGTGTCGGCCTGATTCAAGCTGCCACCGACCGCCTTTAATAAACGATCTTACAATCGTCGATTGTCGACGATTAATGGTCAACGCCCATTCGAGCTGAATTTTTCTGTTGGGTCCGCCACCAAGTGTAGGCCTAGATTCGCTTGTTATATAGTTGTTATTTGACCGTGCTTAGAGCTTCGTTGGAAGATACGTAAGAGTTAGCTTCGGGGTCTAGTGATCATATTAAAAGGGGAAGCGATTGCTTCTTTTTTGTACACGGTCAGTTTTAAATTTTCTAGAGGATGTATGGAAGAAACTCGCTGGTGATGAGAAGTTTTCCGAACTTGATTATTCGCAGAAGTGACATTCATAGTTTGATATCTTCTATGAAAAAGTTCGAGGAATGTTGGGATCAAAATCAACACTTTTCAGTTTAACTTCTAGTGAAGATATTTTTGTATCAATCGAAGATGTTGAATGTCGAGATGGCTCAAAACTTATGGACTTAGCTTCGGCGCAAGAAGATGGCGAAAATTGGAGTTGAAGTCTATCGTCAGAGAGTTCTATAATTGAAAAATCTGTAAAGATTCACTCTCCTAAGGGGGATGAGCTTGATCTATGTTCCAAATTGTAGATTTAGTTATTTTATCCCAAGATGAGAGTTTAGGAACAATAGGGTTTGTATTTTCGTGGTACTTTTATTAACAAGGTTTCACATTTTTGAGATCTTACTGGTCTTAGGTTAAGATAGTAAACATAACTTGGTAATATACTTTATAAATTAGAGCAATAGATTATTACTTTTTCATTCCATGTCTCGCGTCTAAATGCCTAGCATTAAAGATCGCAAAGCATTTGGATCGATCAAATAAACAGAAAAATTTAGATAACAATTAAAAAATATCGGACCCCTTATCAAGGTTTGATTCGAATTTATATAATAAAATTTGAAAATTTTATATTTCTTTTGTCTATAAGGAGAAGTAGAATAGGAGTATCTAACCCTGTTGAAAATAAAGGTTTAATAGCAATTTGAACAAAGCAAATATGTAAGAACTTATTTCCATATCTTGATTTATAAAGATTGTTTGCTCAGTAGTTTTTGGATAATTTCCTGCGTACAAGGAATGGTTGATAGGGTTTTCACAGGCGTTGGCAGCACCTGTATGACCCTTTTTTTTCATCTTTCAATGAAACCGTGCCATGTATTATTTGTCTAAAAAATTTGTGAAAACTTTCTATACTTGTAGCATTGTCCATAGTTTTAATAGAGTAATCTTGAAAAAAAATCGAACTTGTCAATTTGATAAACAGTCTTTAACATCATTTTTGAGGAATTGGCCAATTATACAATTGTTTTTCTATTCTAACAATGTTAAGTTCTTAACTATTCATAGTTTTTTGACTTTGGCGATCTTCATCGAATAATTGTATCTTGAGCTACTTGCTTTCTAAACAAGGGTCTTGACATGATTTCTTAGCCCCTGTTTGGACAGCATTATTCCAAGAATGGAAATAAAAAATTGTATCGTTAGAGCTTCAATTTCTCAGAAAGTTTTAGATGCAAGTCAACAGAAGGGATCGAGTGAAGCCCTTTAACGATACCAATTTTTCTACAAATAGAGGAATAATGCCGTCCAAACAGACGCTTAAAAAAATTACTTGATTAAATTTCTTTTCATTTTTAGAGCCGGTTTGAACATCATTTTTTTTTTCTGACAAAAATGTATTTGGACTAGTGATTTGATGGAAAATGTTTTGTCAAAAGATATGAAAAGGATTTGAATTTGCGTGAAATATTATTTTATCAAAGAACGCGTAATTAAAAATGAAAAAGAGACAAATATATTTTAAAAATAATGAGAACCAAACGAGGGCTTTCGGGACCACCACTGCCGAAACAACTCAAACTTGTATGTTTTTACAAGCTTTACCAGCACCAACGTTATAATCTTGACAAAAATAATTTAGTCTTTTCAGATCCATAGATTTATGTCAATTACTAATTTAGTATTGACATACCCGTATTGTAGTGTATTGTATCGTATTCGAATTCCCATTCTTGCTTCTGAGCTACTGGCTGCGTTTTTGGAGAAACGACACAGATTACTAATACCGACTGACTGCCACTATTTTAGTCCGAAAATAGTCATTTCCCTCAAGAGTTACAGATTACAAAATTCTCCCACCACCTCTTTATTTTTAAAATAAGAGCAAGAGAAAAAGAAATCATCCCAAAAAAATAAAAATAAAAACAAAAATCCTACAAATACTATAAAGAATTTTTAACCTTTTACTGCTAAGATTCGCAACTTATATGAAATAAAATTTCTTTTTTTAGATCCATATAATTGTAGCCAATTTGATAACATTTATTCTTGTACAACTACACTAACAAATTATAAGATGAGTTATTGCACGATATTTAGAATAACAGTATCTGGCACCAATAGTGCTACTACACCAGTCTAGCGGTGTGATATGATAAGCTCAATGAGAAGTACAGTTAAATGAGTCATTTAATTGTACTTCTCATTTAATGTCACGTTAGTGTCACCTAGATTAATATTTTAATATCAATGGTGCTAAATAGCATTACTCCTATATTTATATATGTACAACAGTTCGAACAAGCAGATATTCGAGCAAATGGTCTTAAGTAAAATGCTTCCCATTCATTAACCTAAAACACATACAGATTGTCATATATTATTATTTGAGGAGTGAAGTACCGTTAGTCAGATCAACAGCAAGCACAGGACGGCAACGATACAGATCATGGCTAAGGTGGATATGATTGAAACTTGATCAAATGCTTTCCTCAAACTGTCGGCTCTTGCAAAATGCTGGAAAGTCAAATAAGCCGCTATTACCAGCGAAAGAGCAACACCTTCCTTCGTTCCCCTGCCATCACCAAGAAAATGGAACACGAAATTAGTTCAAATAAGTAGAAAAAGCCTTGTCCACTGTTTATAATGAATCTACTAACCTCAGCCTCGCAATTTGATAAGGACACACAATTATCAATAGCAATAATCATTGTACAAGTGGATTTTTTGTCTCATTTAATGCCACGATAGTGTCACCTAAACTAGTATTTAAACATCAATGGTGCTAAATAGCATTACTCCTATATTTATATATGTACAACAGTTCGAACAAGCAGATATTTAAGCAAATGGTCTTAAGTAAAATGCTTCCCATTCATTAACCTAAAACACATTCAGATTGTCATATCTTATTATTTGAGGAGTGAAGTACCGTTAGTCAGATCAACAGCAAGCACAGGACGGCAACGATACAGATCGTGGCTAAGGTGGATATGATTGAAACTTGATCAAATGCTTTCCTCAAACTGTCGGCTCTTGCAAAATGCTGGAAAGCCAAATAAGCCGCTATTACCAACGAAAGAGCAACACCTTCCTTCGTTCCCCTGCCATCACCAAGAAAATGGAACACGAAATTAGTTCAAATAAGTAGAAAAAGCCTTGTCCAGTGTCTATAATGAATCTACTAACCTCAGCCTCGCAATTTGATGAGGACACACAATTATCAATAGCAATGTTATAAACGGCAACTCCAGTTCACCTAAAATTTACAGAAAAGCCGATATAACACAAGTTGAAGAAAGAAAGAAGTAAAGACGACATTATGCAGACAAAATCATGATGCCATCGACATTACAGCACTGAACATTGTGCAACTGATATCTAATCCACTTTACCAAACATTTCGTTATTGTTTGGATTATGCAAATCGACTAATTTGATATCTACTTTATTCGCTGAAAGGGTATCTCGTAGGACATTTCTCAAGAAAATGTTGGAACTCTGTCTAACACCCTATGTACAAGGAAGCAAGTTAGAATGTGCGGCTGTCCACTACTCAAGAGCCTTACTGAAATATATAATAACTAACAAGCCACAAAATGAAAAATTCGAAGTAGATCGACAAACAATTTAGAGAAATCTGAACTGAGTACTTAAATTTTGTAGATGAATAGAAATATCCTACCAGGAATAAAGAAGAAGAGGCGTACGAGAAGTGTTAAGAAAGCAGCCCATATGCCATACTCACCCCTGTAATGGAACAAAAAATTTATGTTGAATTAATTAACAGATGCGAGCAGATTATAATATGAGACAGAGATTAAGATAAATCAAGGTTTACTTAATCCATGAAAAAACGCTTGCTGGAGCCTGCAGGGCAAATAAAGGTACAAGAAAGGATTTCTGAATGGCTGTTCCCCTCGCCAGCATTAGAACCCTGAAATTAATTTCGTTAGTTTCTATAGTATGATCTTGTCATTTTAAGAGGGATTAAAGGGGATAGGGTTTTTTTTTTCAAATTCATTATATATATAATACAAAGTTAGTGAAAATTGGTGTTCTCAAGCAGCCCACAGTCATGCGGATCACGTTAAAGGCAAGATTACACATCAATTATATATGAAAACCATAAGAAATTGGGCTAGCCCTGGTCACAAAGTTGACTTAAGATGGATCCAAGACTCAACAATTAGTTCATCATATTCATGTAATCAAACCAGTCGATCCACTGGCCTTTTTTTCAGTAGACGAATCAAGAAACTTACTGCAACAATTATCCCATCATAACAATCTAAAAATAATACACATACGCAGTAGAAATGGTGGAGATCCACTGAAGATCCCGAGGTGTGAGTGGTCCAGCGTAACACACCGTACCAAACCCATGTCGTCTCTTGTTCATCATCGTCTTTTTACCGTCGACGATCGACACTCTGCAACCCACATCACAGAATATAATCCTTAAATAAAACTTTTAAAAAACCATGACAAAGATTTCAAATTTTATGTAGTATCTATACTCACCTCAATGGATTATAGCTGAGTGAGCTAAAGGGTGGTTGTCGAAGAGTGCGATTGTGAAAGAAGATGCTACTTTGATGAGACTTGAGGGTTTTCAGGGAGAGAGAGCTTTTGGTGCTGTGCTGCCTGTGCAGAGAAGAAGAAGAGAGAGAAAGTGTGAACATCTTCTACTTACTTCTGTTCTTTGTTCCACCTATTGTAAGGATTATCAATGGCTTTTGGTCCCAGAGGGACTTATATAGAGTTATTAGTTTTGTGCAGTAGAAAAAAAGACAGATGTTGGAATTGACAAGTACAAGTTATGGTCTGCCATTTGTCAAAGGTAATCTGGTCCTAAGCTAAATTATGGAAGATTGACACGTGAATTGCACTAATGTCCCTTCGAAATTTTAGTAAGTTTTGGTAAAAATTAATGAAATGTGTAATTGAAAAGTTAGAAGTATCACAAAATATATTATTAAAATTATCATTTATTTTAGCTTAAATTAAAATTTTAATTTTCACCAAACAAGGTGTCTATACAAATTATTCTTCTATACAACATATCTAAGCGCCAAGTACAAGTTATTGTCTGCCATTTGTCAAAGATACTCTAGTCTAAGCTAAATAATGGAAGATTGACACTTGACAAGTACAAGTTATGGTTTGCCATTTGTCAAAGGTAGTCTAGTCTAAGCTAAATTAAATTAAAATCTAAATTTTAATTTTTACAAATTATCTATACAAATTATTCTTCGACACAACATATCTAGAAATATATTTAGTTGACGTTACCAGGAAAAAAATAAATATTATCAAAAGACCGTCTAATGTATCGATAAAATATTTCTATTTATGTCTCCCTTTCTTTCTCCTTTTTGTTATTTTTCTCTCCCTTAAATGACTGAAATGATACGGTTGAAAAGAATGTTGACATTATTAAAGATCAAATAACAAAACACTTCGTCGTTCCACTTGAGTTGAGCAATAAAAACCATGAAAAAACATTTGAGTGGCTCATAAAGGCATGCAATACGCGTACAAATCTTCACTTGAGTTTGACATTATTGAGACCTTACTAACTTGAGTATCGGAGAGTATTCAACTATGGATCATGCTTCTTGTACATTGGGGGATCCATCAAGATGTCCATAATGGACACCTTGCACCCCCTATTGAATGGAGTGCCGATGGGACCGGCACTACATCCAATAGGGGGTGGATCCCCCAATGTACACATATCTTTATCCATTCGACTATAGCATTCCCAACTTTTTCAACGTTCAACTAAATAATTCGATTTTTTGTCTTAGAAGTTGACAATGGAGCTTATTGATCAGAAATTGTTTAAGAAGTGTCGTCAATTTTTAGCATCATCAAACAAGATTTCGTGTTTTTTTTTTTTCAATATTTTGGTTTTGCTTATTTCACTTGTTTGTGCTTCTTTTCCCCTATTCTTCTTCCATATTTTCTCATTATATCTACCGTAATACATAAAATAATTATTTGCAAAAGAGAGGTAATTCACGTGCTGCCGAAGGTTGCTTTTGAGATCAACAAAAGTGCAGTGTGAACACGTGCAAACTTCATCATCCTAGGCACCGACCTTTTCTTTCCATCTTCAATCAAAGTCTATTATTTCCCGGGTTAAATACCTCAATTATTGTCCAATTTTATACTATTAGAGTTTGTTTGGTACGGCTTAAAATTCAATTAAAACTGAAAATATGGTCGTTATTGGGTCCCACCTGTCTAATAAAGTCAACAATAACGACTATATTTTCAATTTTAATCGAATTTTACTTTCTATCAAACACCCGCTAAGTCTCCATTTGAGGCACATTAAACAAAAAATAATGCATTCTTTTGTCATATCATTCCCAGTGGCTACAGTGAAGATTCTTGCGTTTAAAATTCAATTATTTCCTTTTTTCCATTTTTGCCCTTCTGTTAAAATGGTTCAATGTAAGTGTCGATAGGGGTGGGCGTGGGTTGGGTTGGGTCGGTTTTTTCCCCAACCCAAACCCAACCCAACATTGTCGGTTTATTCGAAATCCAACCCAACCCAACCCATGTAAATGTTGAAACCCAACCCAACCCAACCCAATAATGTATCGGTCGGGTTGGGTTGGGTTGGTCGGTTTGTATCGATAAAGTTCATTTTAACAAAATACACGTTATAGATATACCTAAAAACTTTTTAACTTGTGACCAAAAAAGCACCCAGTGAGTACATGTTCTGTGGCTCACATGAACAAATGGGCATGATCTATTTTGGAAAATTTCAGCAGTAAATATCTCATTTTGGACACCCTTAACAAAAAAAATCCACCAAGAAGTAGAAAATATTACTACAGATTTCTGAATCATACTATGGTAAATTAGATCAACTATCTTAGAACAACCCAAAAGATAAAAATATAAGACCAAACATATAGCATCAAATCACCAAATATCGATAGCTCAGTCACATTACAATAATTTACCGAACCAAGTCACCAAAATTAGGGAAACTAAACTTAATAGTTAACACGACTAATGATAAGAAGAAAGTATATTGCATACCTAATTAATAGAGTAAAAAATCAGTCCTTGAATAAGCTCAGAGGACAATTCAGGAGGGTGATAAGTGTGTGGATGCCCATTCACAATGTCGGTCCAATTAATCCTTGTCAATATGTAATGTGTGCATCCCTTTGGATCCTGCACTGACAAAAGTGTAGGAAAATAAAATGGTAAAAATCTCATGGCTTGCAAACAAGGTAGGCAATCAACCACAGAACCTAGAGGATGCCAAGAAAACTTGAAAAAAGACTAAAAAATACAAGACTATAACCGTATTTGACTATGTTCAGATATAAACCCAACAACAAAACTTAGAAAAATCCAACAAAAAGCACAGACCAAGACCACAAGGATATTTAGAGACACTGACGTAAAAAAAAAAAAAATGAAGGAAAACAAGGGAAACAAAAAAGAAGGTCAAAGTCCCAACCTTTCACAATCTGTAAGAGAAGACCTCTGAAGTGAACCATGAACCCCCGTAGCAGAGTACTGGAAGTAACTTCCGGTCCGGGTGGGATTCAATCCAGAAAGAATTATGCCATTTAGACTCAATATTTAGACAAGGCAGCTTGAATTTCCTCCATAGTTGCCTGAATCGCCTTATGGAAATCGGAAACGAGACAAAAATGAGGCAAAATATGAAGCCAGGAGAGGAAAGAGAGAAGGAAGAGAGAATCGGCGCTTTCGAAATGTTGAAATAAGGTTTTGTTGAATTAGGTTAGACCAAAAATGGGTCCTTTTTCTTTTCTTTTTCGGGTTGGGTTGGGTCGGTTTAGGTCGGGTTCAGGGTGTTAACCCACAACCCGACCCAACCCGACCCGACCGCCCAACCCAAAACCCGTAAACCGCCCAAAAAATTAAAAAAACCAACCCAAACTAGTCGGTTTGGGTCGGTTCGGTCGGTTCGATCGGTTTGGATTGGGTTTTGCGCACCCCTACTTGTCACCTAACTTTAATTTCTGTTTCAATCTCACCGCGACAGCAATTTGACACCAGATATTCGAAATAATCGGCAACGATTTGACACCAGGTATTCCGATAGTAGAACCAGTGAAAATTCGAGAAATCATAAAAAAAATTCTCTAAATAATGTTGACAAATTGAACACGACTATCGCATGTAAAAGTGGATACACCAACAAAAAATGTCTGTAAATAGGAAAAGTACATCTGATGTGGACAAATTGAACACCGTGGAATACATAGATCAAAAAGAGAGAAGGGCTATTAGTGAGAATTTGAGCCAAGTTAAAAGTAACTGTGAAGTGTTGTCGTTAGTTACTAAATGTACATTTTTCTTCTAAAAATAGGGTTCTTAACGACTATACATTAACGAAAAACATTGTATACTAATGCCTACTCCTGCAATCTCATTTGTCCTTGTTGACTTTGTTTTTTTATCGATAAATGTAAATTATATTGATAAAAAATCATGTACAAGTACACCGCGCATGCTCAGACAAACAAATTGAACAGATATACAAACGACTAGATCTAACAACCCAATGACATAAACTCAAAATGAATCAAAATATGTGGATACAAAGAAAACATAACTTTGTATACGTGTATTTTAACCCCTGTGTGTTTCTTATTTTTCATCATAAAAATGAAAAATATAACCACTATCCACCACATCAAGCCATCAATTTTGAATTTCTATCTCTTGTGTGGGGCCTAATAACGACTATATTTTTCATTCTTATTCTACAATAATGAGAATCAAACGAGTCCTTAATCCTTCTAACAACGATATCAACTTGCAATCTTAGATCCTCAAAAATTTTCATGTTTTGTGCTGTCCATAAGTGGTAAATGGTGGTAGTAAGTGCAATTCGCTTCGCCTTACTTTGCCAAGATGTG
>CAIGRO010271034.1:0-31200 GCA_903798355.1 Fraxinus baroniana
CCCCCCCCCCTAGCTCCATCTCTGGGGCCAACCCTCAGCTCAGCTAAACTAGAGTGTCAAGATTGGGTGGTTTAGCTCTCTCGTTCCATTCATAATTAGTTGCACAAATACAGATTGTAGGCTATAAGAAAAAGAATTTTACAATTACTAAACTCCAAATTAACATCAACCTGCAACTTGCATGTACAATACAACTCCTAGTGGGGTTAACTCTTCTGTTGAGTCATTGACAAGAACCAGTTTCCATTGCCTAAATTCCTCAGTATTTCCCCTGTATCAAGTTTGGAGTACCCTAAACTCTATATGGCACCTTATTAATAACTAGCATCAACAGCACATAGAAACTCACCAGAAAGAACTCTTCTGTTTCGAATTCCTGTCCGAACAGAGATCCATTCATCAGAAGTATCAACAATTTTTGCAAGATCATCATTAGAAATCTGAAGACATGGCAGTGCAGAGCCACATCCAACTAACTTGCAGCCTTTACTTACAAGCCTATATGTATTTAAAGCTTGTATTAGAGAGGATTCAGAAGCAGTATTTCAATAATAATATTATTATGTGAAACATCATTTTAATGCACCAAATCAGAAAAACAAGACAGCTCGACTCATTTTGCATTATATGATTGGGGGGAAGTGAGTTTCCACAATAAGTCAAAACTGCAAAGTGCCAGACTAATGAGTAGGTAAAGCTTTAAATAGAAAACAACAGCTAAGGAAGCAGCCGAATAAGCAATTTTTAGTAAGAAAAATGAACAAAATGCAAACAAGAAACCTTTAATGAGGGCTAAACTACTAAAACATTATTTATCTGCTTGATATGAATTTGTGAGAAACATTAAAAAGTGAAAATTTCTTCATGGATGATGTACACAAATTATTAACTAATAAGTTAGTTATTATAAACCATTAAGTGTTACTCTCAAACTATCCATACCCAGATATCATGCCAGGAAATATTCCTACAACAAATGACTTGAATATAAAAAGCTGGACTTCAAAACTAAAATATTTCAAATGTACGACCTTGATATCTACAGCACTATTTGTACTAGCAAGAGGGAAAATATATTTTATTTATTTATTTCTTATTGTTGTCATTATCAATATATTTATTTATTCATTATTTTTAGTTTCATGAAGGTGCGAAATTATGCATGCACCAAAGAGAAAAATGAGACTGAAATCATATCAGATATAAAAGGAGACAGTGGATCATGTATAAGCACTTCACATTTGAATTCTCCAATGCATTTATCTTATGATAAGCAAGATTTGGATTGTCTGTAGCTCATAGTTTTCTTATTAATTTTTAAATAGCAAATTTAACAAATTTAACAAGAGTCCAAATAAGATAAACTTCTAACTTTCATCAATTGAAATGCGAGCGCGTTACAAATGAAGCTACTTTTCAAGGTGTGTTGTGCCTACGCCTCCACATCATCTTGAAGGATAACTGATACCGCATGGTCACAGACCCTTAGCCTCAGCGTGCTAATTCAGAAAAGATAGAAAGAAAAGACACACATCTCATATATTTGGGTGACTAAAAACTACTAATCATTATCCTTTCCCCTTCCATTTCAATATTTTTTCCTATTTAGATCTAGCAATCCACTGGTACTGCATAAAGAAATCCAATTTTACCGGGAACTCTGCACTCTGTCGTAGTATTTATCTCTTCTCAAATTATGGATTTTTGCTTAACCCTTCCCACAGTATATGAACACAAATAAATTGATGCTTCACTGATTCCATGAACTGTCACTGACGAAAGTCTAAGCCCTTGTTTGGTGACTCTAAAAATCTTATTAAAATTTAAGTCAAAGTCGACAATTAATTAACCTCCCGTTTCATAGGATCCCCAATTTCTCAACCACACTTTCCATTAACTTCTATCAAAATCTACTAAAAATCTGATTTTAATCGCTACCAAACATGTGTTAAGGGATAGAATCCCACATCGAATAAAGATGAAAATATAGACCAATTTATAAAGGATTTGGTTACTACTCTTAACAAGGTTGACCTTTTAAGATGGAACCTCAAATCTTAACATGGTATAAGAGCTCATTAAACTCCAACGAGCAATTCGATCCAATTAAGACTCCAAAAATAAGCATACGGATTTCAAGATTGATCTGCTTAAACAAGCCAACATCTTGTAGGGACATGTTAAGAGATAGAATCTCACATCGAATAAAGATGAAAACATTGACTAACTTATAAAGGATTTGATTACTTATCTTAACAAGGTTGACATTTTAAGATGGAACCTCAAATCTTAACAACATGGGCTAAATAAACCTGAGAAATAAGTTCTCTCTCTTTAAAACTTTGATTCCAACAAAGAGTTTTTTGTTCCACCATAAGAAACTCCTTCCGAGCAAGTTATAGAGCAAAAGGTCAAAACAAGAGAAATCAAAGGCATTACTTGATCGTCGAAGCTACAGCAATACATGTGAATAAATGATCCATGTACCAACAGACCAATCAATTTTCCTGAATAGTTCATTAGCTAAAATCTGGTTCATTATTTGGTAAAGTTCTTAGCAATAGTGCATACCAAACATTCACTCGACGGATATACAAGAATATCAATATTTATCACTTTTCTTGATTAAAAATGTTGCCTAAATGCTAAATGAGAGTGAAAATATTTTTCAGTTAAACAAACAAATCTCCACTTCAATTAAATTCCAAAAGCAATTATATAAAACCACAAAACAATAAAATCCCAAATTGAGAGTACACAGGATAAAATTTTTAACTTTGAATAAAGTCAAATAAACAACATTTGCAGGAAAATTCCTAAAGAAATTGATCAATCAAAGCAAACATTCTACTAATAAAAAAATCAAAACCAACAAATAAATTAAAAACTCTTAAACATAAAATTTCTTACCTGGGAGCTGTTGATTCAGAGGGGGAAAGCTTCCCTTCACCCTGAACAATGCTGGAACACGGTATTCTTCGGGAAACTTCTTCAGAGAACCAAAACCCAGGTCGATAAATGCCTATAGATGGAGAAAATCTGCTCATCACACTAGGAACATTAGGTGTAAACAGCCCATATGCATTTACTATTTATTTCCTTTCTTTTTAAAGAGAATTAAAAACAGAGCACGTGCAGAGGGAAGATTTTAATGGGTTTCTTGAAAACAAAATGATTGAAATTGAGAAGGAGAAACCATTGAGTCTTATTGTTCTCACAATCTCTGGCGGCTCTGGCGATGAAATTTCCAGTGCAAAAACAGAAAAAAACCAATCTTTTTTATCAAAGCACATGCAGATTCTTGTATAAATTGATAACTTTTACGTCTTTATTAATTATTCTATTTCTCCTTCTGATGACTCTGATGCATTTTGAATCTGCATTCTGAAAAATTGAATCTTTGTAAAGTAAGTGATGGGTCTCATCCGACTGAATTCTGAAAATTCATCTGTACTCACAGTTTTATTCTTTTTCAGAATTGAGTCTTTGTAGTGTAAAGAAAGTGAGGGCCTGAGGGGTCTCATCCACGTAGGCCGAGTCTATATCCTACTGATTGAAATTTTTGCACCTGAAGTGAGAAAATCATGGTTGGAAATTTATACCCAAGTAGCTGCATCTTTGTTGACTCTTTGTTCCTATTATCTGGTTTTCTCTTAAATGTGTGTTGAACTATTACCCATAGGATAAGTGGTAATAAATGACTAGAAGAAGTTTGCCACGTTTGGCATACTAAATTAAACACTATTACTAATTAATTTCTAAATTTAGTTTTATTGTGTTCGAAAGTTGTGTTGAAAAATGATTGTTGAATCGTGTTTGTGTAAACGAGTAAATTATCAAACCTAAAGATGTGATTCTATGTTAGGAAGTCATGCTAGGGCACACTTCAATTTGCAGGGATGCATCATATAAGTGTCCACTTTTAGAGTCAAGTTGTGCTTGATGCAAAGAGTAGATTACCAAGAGTTAGGAAGTGAGTCTATGCTGGGAATTTTTTCCCAAGGCTCAATTCGATCTATGTTAGGATGAACCAGAGTCCGCTCTTTAACTAAAGTTGTGCCTCCGTGGAAGAGTACACTACCAAACATATGAAAGCATCTCAAGAAAATAATAGGCATCTTTCTATCGAAAAAGTCCAAACTTTAAAGTAAAAGATCTTTCTGTAGATTTCGTAAATTTTTTAAATAAATTTGTATGCAATTAGTGGAAGTCACTTCTATGAGCTTTCATTTTAAAGCTTTTATAAACTTTTGTAAAATTTAAAAAACTTTTGAAAACTTTCATTTGAAATAGAATTTATGCAATAGTGTGAAATGTTCACATACGGGGTTATTTCCAAAACTCCCTTTCTCCTTCCCCTCCCCGTATAATAAAAAATATTTTAAAAAGAATAAAAAAAATTAAGACATTAATTAAATTAATAATAATCAAAATTATACATACATATATATGATAAAAAATAAATTTAGTATCCAATATTATTAATAAAATATACGTTTAAAGAATAAAAAAATTTAATATATTTAAAATTAATTATAAATGAGTCTATATAAAATTTTATAATTTAATTAAAATAGATATTTCTTCACAAAAATTGAATGAAAAAAGAAAAAAAAAATTATAAGAATCCAATTTAATTAAAAAAAAAACAAAATAGAGATAAAAAAAAAAAGTAAGAGAGATAAGAAAAATAGAAACAAATATAATCAATAGAAAAAATAAGTTTTAATCATAACTTTAATGTTTGTGGGAGGGAAAAGGAAAGAGAAATGTTGAAAAAAATACATATTATTATTATTGTTGTTGTTGTTGTTGTTGTTGTTGTGAAAGCCTTCCAAAATCTTGTGATTAATGAAAGATAATTTCTGAGATTTTATTTAATACTTTCTACTTAAAAGTTAGTAAATTTTAAATACCTCAAGACTTGTAGAAACTTTTAAAAAGTTTAAATTGAACACATTGTGACTTTTAGATACTTTTAAAAGTCTCAATTGAATGTATCAATACTTTTAGAGAGTCTGAAAATACATTGAGTATCCCTAAACTTTTTAAATCCCAAAAAGTCATTAAAAGTCTCGATTGAATACGACCCCTAAGTTGACAAAAGACAAAGAACAAAAATAAAACACTCGTTTTAATAAACTACTTTGCATTGACAACATGCTTATTGAATCATTTAGAAAGAATTAATGGAGTCTTATAGTTATAGTATATATCTGTGGTTTTTAAAATAAGCCACTGCTCAATGTGTGCTTCCCATTCGTTGAGGAACACCATCTTCTTATCCTCCAACTCATGAATATCGTATCTGGTTTTACGTAACAACACAATTTACGTGTGTCACGTGTAGGGTTGTCGTTTACAATATAATTCACCCATAATACATTTTTAGTTTGCTCCAAGTGGCTCTTCTACTATTCATAATTTTGTATTTGTTGTTGAATTATTCGTATTTTCGATCAATTTCCTCAAATTTTCTAGTTATATAGACGTCCATACATAACTATTCCTTGTTGGTTGTTCCCCATCTTCTATCAAATACTAAATAATTTTTCATGGATTACATGTCATGTTATTGCCTTATTTTCACGGGTTACTTTGTTACATGGTTTGTTGTCGGTAACACACTATGTTACTTTTTGTCATTCCAAATTATCGTATTCGGCTCCGCCACCATCACGGCTGAATCCAGATCCCTATCCAAAGCCCATCGAATCCCACTCCCAAACACCACATTTTATAGCTGCAAAATTCCACAGTCATCCACGCTGATGGTGGAGACAACATCGGCTATCACATTCAACTCACAACCCCTATTAAATCTTCAATTACCAACCGCCGCCACCATAAATAGGGGCAGAACCAGGGCTGTACTAAAAATCTTTTAGAGAGAGCTAATATGTGTAAAAAGGAGGAAAAAAATTCAAACAAACATTAAGATTATATTATTTTTAAAAATATCAAAGTTTGAGAAACATTTCATAATTCAAGGTTTTGTTAAGTAGATAATAACTGAATGTGACCTGAATTTAGGGATGATAAAATAGCTCATTGGCTCGGGAGGTTCAGACTGGGCCAGGAAAAAGCCTGGCTGGCTCGTGGCTCGATGGGGCCGAACCAGGGTAGGGCCGAGCCAAGCCTCATTTGGAGTGTTGGCTTGAGCCAGGTTGGCCTCTGAGCCTAAAAAAAACTTGTTTGCTACTTTTTTTTAAAAAAAATTTCTTTAAATTTTAGCTGTAATTTTTTTATATTTAATTATTATTTATAATAAGTATAAATTGCACAAATTTTAAATTTTTTTAAAAAAATTTAGATTTGTCACGAATTAAAAAAAAAAAATCGAGTTGGTTCTTGCTAAGGCCGAGCAGAAAGCTCAAGTCAAGCCTAAATTTTTTGCCAAAAAAAATTCGAAGTATTTTTATTTGAGCATAAAGTTTCAGCTTACTGCTTGACTCGACTCGGCTCGACTCCTTGACATTCCTACCTGAATTGATGGTTATGTTCATTCTGAAAATCTGCATACATTTATTTTCTTCCATATTTTCATGTCTATGATAACAAGGAAAGAATAAATTATGGCTTCGTAGAATTATAATTTCATCTACATATTTTCTAGTCACAACCATCATTCTACGTGTCAAAATTGGTCACATGCACCATTCTGCGTGTTGTAGGGAGGCATTTGGGATTATAAATGTTTACGAAATTGTTACACATTCTTAAAAAAATAATTTTTCCAAAATATATGGGCTCAATTTTGAATACTTACTAATAATGGGATAACTCCGTTAAGAGTCAAGTGGAGTACAAATTTTGCGAAGATGACAAGTACACAACATTATTCCCACAATTTACAAGACCAATAATCAGCTTATCCTTCTTCCCCTCTTATGCGCAAGTAACAAATAGAACTATAAATTTCTATGATAACCTTACTAGATAAAACGACAATAGGCATGAAAAATCATATCGACCCAGTTTGTGACAGATTCTGCAAATTGTATCCGAGAGGGCCTAGTCCATATTCTTGACACATTTCTTCAGATTGATGAAGAAAAGAAGCTGAGTCCCCCGATCTTGAGGAATAATCAAATTCATTAGACCACCATTCAACATTTCGGAAACAATCAAATTCTGCTATCTGACTCTCTGTAGGTTGCAAATTAGCAGCTTCTTTGCTGAGGAAATCATCAAGTTCAGATTGGGTATATGTTGAACCTGTCTTAACTCCTGTGTCAACGTCCGTGTTCATGTTCGTGTTCGTGTTCGTGTTCAACTGCTTGGTAACCTTGAAGTTGTTCATAGTGCAATACTCTTGTTGAAGTGTAACAGCAGTGGGATTCAGACTATGAGGGGCTTGTGACATAAGAATATTTTGATTTTCATTCAAAGAATATTGGAGGTTTTGTATCATTTTTTGGGGATTCAACTTGGGCCAAAGTGCAGGATTATTGTAGAAAGAGAGAGGATTTTGTAGCCCTTGAAGCTGCATGTGGAGCTGAAGTCTTTCCAGTGCTGAGCTGCTCAAGTTCTGCAAATAGGCATTATCATCTAGACCTTTTGGGCTCTGATCATCTGCAATTGAGAGCCTGTTCATGTGAGTCGACTGTTTGTGCCTTCCGAGTAACTTTTTCTTCAATCTGGTGTTCCAGTAATTCTTGATATCATTGTCTGTTCTTCCTGGTAGTTGCGCTGCAATTACGGACCACCTATGATCACATAGATTTGAGTGAACCGATCAGTTCAATGATAATTAAGACTGCTCCAGAAGATTGGTAATGTAACAATTTTTTATTGGTTAATACAATTTAGTTAATCTTACCAAGCGTGCCATTAAAGATCAAGAAGAAAGACTAACAAAACCCTTAAATGAAAATCTTGAATCTTGAGAATCCACAGATGATTCTTAAAACAAAAGGATAATGGATAATTGCAAAAGGACAAGTAGTAATGGCTAAAACTCAAGGAAATTAAGTGCTTGTGTGTTTATTTTTTGCCCGTGCTTGTGCATGTGCTGTAGGGTTAGGGAGGGGGAAGAGAGAGGAAGACCTGCTGCCAATACTAATATAGAGGCTACAGATGATGCTGTCTTCTTCCTCGGTGAATCCACCATGCTTGATGTTGGGACGAAGGTAATTTAGCCATCGGAGTCTGCAACTCTTTCCACATCTTTTAAGCCCTATAATCATGATTTCCAAACGTTAATTCTCGAATAATTTGGAGTCAACTACATGAATCATTTTTCCCCTATCAACTAAGATATCAGATGTATAGATAATATTTAGAAAATTGATGTTTACTACGTACCAATTTTCTGAGGAAGGGCAATCCAATTGCCACCAGTACCATATTTCTCAATATAGGCTTTGAGTTTTGCATCTTCTTCAGGAGACCATGGTCCTCTCTTTACGTTGTCTTTGTCACAGCACGGTGCTCTTCCCATCTTGGATTTGTTTGCTTTCTCAATCTTCCTTCTTAATATCTCCAAACACAAAGCGAAGATGTCTATGATTTAATGAAGAAAAATGTCAGAAGGGAAGACCAAGCTTTATAGGTAGGAAGATGGTGATGTGATACTCAGGAGAACCACAAAAGTCTACACATATTTTCTAGGGTTTTTTCATCTTGGATTAGTTCAGCCATAATTTTTTATTTCTAAACTATTAAATAATGAAATTATATATTAATTGAAATTTAACTTCTTTTAAAAGTTTGATAAGTGTAAATTCTTCATAAATAGGTATAAACTCGACTTTTATAGCTACAATACCATTTTGCACCACCTCATATAAAAAATTAAGCTCGTCTACACATTTTGTTATGCAAACTTGAACTCTGTCAGATACATGGTTTTTTCGGGAAAATTCAATCAACACGAAAAAGAACGAAAAATAAGAAAAAAAAATATTTCAAGTTTGCGGTAACGTGACAAAAATGTAGATTTATTCTTCTTGTTAAATCTTTAATAAGGAAAAAAAGCACGAAATTTTCCACCCATCTTGAGAAGAAGGCAGGAGCTCAATATTTTTAATTCATAAACACAGTCCAAGCCTAGGCAGAAAAAAGAAAAGGCAGATATATAGCTCACTGATCAAGCGCTATAGCTCAAAAGATGAATGGGATAAGCGATCAAAGCTATGGGATGGAAGCTCAAAGGAGTCCAATTGCTAAAAATGTCAATGAACTTTCTTTTTTTCTTCCCCAATAAATCTTAAATTGGTTAGGTTTCTTCTCTTTTCCAATTGATTTATCACTTACCATACAATTAATTTTTTCATGCATTTTGGACCTAAAAATCAAAAAGAAAGTTTCGAGGACCCAAGCGTTCCGTTGCCTATAGGTTGAGACCTCCGCCACAATTTTCTCTTATTCAAGAAGATAATACTCGATTAAATATATCATGTTTCATTTCAATCCCATTGTAGACGCAATTCAAAATTTTATTTAATCTTGTAAATTTCCTATCAATTTATGGAGTCTATTGCATAGCAAGTGTTTTTAGCATATATTCTATATGTGTTTATTTGGTTTTGGACATCCTAAAAGCAACAAGTTGGCTAGGGTTTTATATTAAGAATATGTTGAAAAAACATTAAAATATAAAAAGTAAAGGAAGACCAATTGATAATTGATCGACCTTGGTTCCATGGGATAATATTTTCCTATGCATTTTGTAATAATATAAGGAGAAGGAGGAGGTCCGGAACCGCACTTTCATAGCAATAACAAGAGGAAAACTGTCGAAATTTAAAAGCATGCAGATATTAATATATTAAGTATTTAATCAAATTGACTCAGATCTTTAGGGGAAAAAAAACATTCTTCTGTTTGTCTTTCTATCCACCCTAGAATCTCTCTCTCTCTCTCTCATATTATATTGTATATCCATTGACGCTGCAATTCATACATCATCAAAGAAGACCAAACTTACGATTTTTTTAAGGACAGCTGGTGAAAGAATTCTTGATAACCAGATAAGTATGGAATCATTTAATGCGTTTAACGTCAAATGAAGTTATTTAAAAGTTACAAAGAAGACGAATTTATTTATTTAATTGTGTTTTGAACACGTCTTCTTGTAAAAATTCTGTTTTTCTTTTTCCTTGGATGTCTCACAATTTTATAAATGAGTAACTGTGAAATTGTAGTGAATAATTTATGTTCGCACTTATGCCACAATCGTATCATTTAAGCCTTCGTTTGCATTCATAAGTTGAAAAAAATGAGTAATGAATAATAAGTAAGTAGTAGTTGTGAGCGTTACAAAATGTGGTTAAAGGTAATTTTTTAACAACTTATAAAAAAAGGTCACACATGAGCAAATTTTCAACACGTCTATATATTCAAATTCTGATCAAATAATTTTTTTGAACAACGTCACATGTGAGCAAATTTTCATAAACATGTGACAACAAGATCATTAGAATCAAGCCCCTATCTAGAATCGTATTAACTATCTCGTCTAATAACATTTTAGCATAACACACGTGTAATGAGGTGATATATCAAGAATGTAATAAGTAAACCTCAATTAGAGCGATGAGTAAATATTTAAGAGATAAGAGATGGACAAGGGAGCTACTCTAGTTCCATTGAAGATGTTTAAATCATTCCTATATTAGCAAGAAGGAAGATAGTAACGATCTTTATTTGTGTAGAACTAGAAGATTTATCGACGAAAAATCAGAGTTCCGACGCTCGCTAAAATCTGTTGTAAAAAGTTTCTTACTAAGACTACACATGGCATAAACACAAGTGTCATAAAAAGTTTGAATGTCGATAACTTAGTACTGTTATAGAAAATAATGTTTTCTAGGACAGTTGTAATGATTTGTTCAAAGTGAAATGAGAATATATTTTTACATGCAATAAATAGAAATTAAGTTGGAAATAAAATCATAAATATTTTCCAGAAGCAATTAGATGAGTCCAGTTTCGTAGTTAAAAAATGCCTGAGTGTAATTTGTGTGTTTCATCAAGAATTATATCTTGAAAGAAAAAATAAATAAATAAAATTCACTAGGATATCTTGAATAAAAGCAAAATTGCACAATCGATATCCAATCTTTTGCCCAAGTAGCAAATTGGTTTCCAGCCTATTGTATACATTGGTCCTCAACCTTCTATTAATAATCATGTGAGCCTCGTAAAAATATGTTTTACGTCAAATTCTAGATTCTAATCAATGTTGAAAAAAATTCACTTTCATAAAGTTAGATATGTGAGGTCATATAACTATTTAACGTAGCTTTAGACAGTTGTTGTCTTCAAAAATTGATTGTACTCATATAATGAGATCTTTTCGAGGACTAACTTATTAGGATCTGTTTGGCAGATCTCTGCTTCTTATAGGTAAAAGAGTTTTTTGAGAAAATTACTTTTTTAAAAAAACGTTGTTCTAAAACTTCTTATAGTTAAAGAAATCAATTTAAGAAAATTATATAAATATGTTCATAAACAATTTCTTAATCTTAAAAATATTTTTAATTTTTAAAAAATTCTCTCAAATGGACACTTAGTCAAATAATAAATTGGGATAAAAAATTTCCAATGAAATTTTCATATACTCCAATGGCAGCGGCGACACTTGGTCCAAACTACCAAATTTTGGTTGATTTCATCTTCATCATTTTTTATATTCCTTATATTATCTTTATAAAATTCAAGGTGGAGGAGTTGGATGTATTGAATAAGAAAAGGTCCAAGTTAATAATGACCATTTATTCGTTGCCATGCATAAACTACGTACCACATCCAGATTACAAAAGATTTTATTTATTAGTTTAATTTGTACTTAGAAACTTCAACAAATATGATATAGTCCTAGGTTTAGAGAGCATATCCACTTGTTCAAAAAAAAAAAAAAGTTTTACATAAGAAAAACCGCAAACCTTATTTTTGCTAGACGTTAATCTGCGTACGGATTCTATACTGAGACAATAATTAGGTTTTACAATTTAACATTCAGTATATGTATGTCTAATTCACTCACTCCCTATCCATGTTTGTGCTATTAGCTCATGAGTTTGTTAAGAAAAACATTGTGTCATTGAGTTTCTGGGGATAATATATCATGTAACAACTCTCCCATTTCGCTCCTTGAAAGTTCTATGATAGTAAAACATCTAACTTTCGGTACGACCGTAATATTTTTATTGCATGTGTGTTATTCAAATTTCATTTTATACAATCGAGTCGTTTAATTTATACTTTGATATCATTTAAA
Organism: Fraxinus baroniana; assembly: GCA_903798355.1. NCBI lineage: Eukaryota > Viridiplantae > Streptophyta > Magnoliopsida > Lamiales > Oleaceae > Fraxinus > Fraxinus baroniana. The sequence goes on from CAIGRO010271034.1 coordinate 12,227, forward strand.
TCATCTTATCATAGATGAAAATTGAAAAATATGAATGTTAATGTGGCATAATTAAACAACAGCGTCAATTTACGAGTTTATCTTTTCTTTAATTAATAATATATTACATAGTATACTAATGAAGCTGTTATTTTCTACGTGCACTGTTTGTAAAATAATCTATGCATACCTTTTTTTCAATTGTCAACCTTTTTTTCTTAACAAACCCATATCTTTATTAATATCCGAATAATTGAGTTGGCCATTATCATAATTAATTATATTTCTTGGTTCTTTAACGATTTAAATTTTCAAATAAAATTAATTCAATTTAATAGTAGAATAGGCAGTTATTTGGTGAGCCCCACAGGCCTCTGCGGCTTTATTTTTTATATTTGAAAATTAAACACAATAATAAAAGAGACTTTAATTTAAGAAATTTAAACCGTTTATAGCCGTACGATAATTTTTTTATTTTTTTTTATTTTTTTTTAATATATTTTTTTAAAATCTTGGAGACAAGGTTGCGTATCCTCTCATCACAATCTTGTTTTTCCTTTTTCCTTTTTTTTTTATTTGAAAATATGTGCAATTAATCCCCAAATTTTTGACCTCTATAAAGACCCGTTCACAATCTTTAAGATTACACTTTTAAGAATAAAGCTAAACGTACAACATTTGTTGACAATAATGATTGACGATCATGTGTTGTCAAAATAACGTGATGTAGAAAACAATATTTTAAAATGGATGAATATGATGATAATGTCAAATAGAATGTTGTCAACTAATATTGTACATGTAGCATGATTCAATGCCACACTCTCTACTAGCCACCACTACACTGTTGATCATCAATAACCATAGCACCGTCGATTATTGTTGGGATCTAGACTGAAATTTTTGGCTCCCCAGTTGTCTAAGTCTCGTCACAAATTATTTATAGATATTTTGTGTCAAGTCTTTGAGTGACAAATATACTCTGTATGTAGTTATAATGTATCGTCTTTATCGATTTAAACTTTTAAATTCTTAATCGTGTAACTGCAATGCGTTACATTTCCTTTTTCCACCTCTTATTTAGCCATTTCTTGTTTATTGTCTTTCCATTTTTGTCCTTAATTATAGAGAAGAAGAAAATTTCTACGGAAGTTTCTCCTTGTTGATCAATCGTCTAGATCACACAACTTAACATGGAGAATTAAGAGGCATGAGCCTTCTAGTAAGAATCGTGATGTGGCATGTACTATCACCACCTGGCACGTGCAAACTCTAGTCTCACGTGAGTAGTTGACTTTTAACTTATTTATTTACATCCCGCGTATTAGGTATAAAGTTTTTAGGTTTTTGGAAATATTGGGAGAGATGATGTTGTCATGGAATTTGACCTTAAAAATTCTGTTAATTGAGTTGGTGATGCCATTGGAATTGCATCAGTTCAATAAATAAACATAGTCTAAAATAATTTATTATGTGCCTAATAATGTTCTTTTGCAAAATTTATTCAATGAAATATTGCATGGTCCATAAGAAACTATGATTTTATAAATTCAATATTTTCAATTTTCTTCTTTTACAAAATTCAATATGAACAACACGAAAACTCTAGTATTTTAGGTTTTCAGTTTTCTTAAAGTTTCCGAATTCTACTAAACTAAAAACTAGGAAACATTTTTTTTTTTGAGTTTCGGAAACGAATTTGTTTTAGCTATATAGCTTCAAAACACGTTACTTTTACTGGGAATTGTCAATGCTGTTAATCTTATTATGATAGACCGACGAAGAATTAAAGAGTAATATACGAAAAGTATAAGGAGATATCCTCTATACGTCACACGAGTATTTATGGTAGGAAATTCTTTGTTTTATCGAATGGATTGCACTAACATTTTCGTGTACGTTTTAGATGCTAAAAATTAATTTTCTTTTTCTCTAGTCAGACGTCATTTCCACATTTTCTTCCTTAACTTTTATTTTTATTCTTTTTCCTGCTTCTCTGTAAATTTACAAAACCATAGCAGTCTCACACCGGTGACGCATGGCCGATGTATACAAGGTAAAACTCGAAAGCTGCTATCCAACAAAGACTATACCTAAAACCCGAGACTACCCGATCCATGCACAACGAAACAAGGAAAAATAATCAAACATGTAACTGCAGGAATTTCATACTCTAAACTCACCAAGAACTCAAAAACGAACTTAATAACTTCCCCACGTGTCACTACACCTTTCACATTTCAAAAATCTAAAAAGATGCTTACCGATGAAAGATTTCCTAAACATATTGTTAACACATAAAAATGCAGTTCAATTAAATGGTTTAAGGAATGAAGCCCAATTGAGAAGTTTGAAGGATATACCCAAAATAGACCATGTAAAAGGCCCAAGATGGGGTAATATGGCAAAAGCCCACCGTCGCCCAAGCTCTGAGCAAATATAGCACCTTATGAATGTTCAAGACGACGGAACCATTATCGCCCAAGATTACGCGACGCCCAGGACCTAAGCAAACTACCATCTTAAGCGATGGTTACAAAGGCAGTTAAGGAGAGTCTCATCATGTCTCACGATCCAGAATTTCAGTTACAAGCAGTTCAGACGGTGCAATTTATGATAGCGATTAAGACGGCAGTTACATAACAAGTCAACCATGATGAAGAACGTGGATAGTTATAGGACAACCAACAATTTCAAACGGTTCCACAACAATAACTGTCAAAGGAGTATAAAAGAGAAGATAATGCATAGAAAAAAAACCCCGAATCAAACTCTCGGACAGAGAATGTGTAATTTTCATTTCCTTCACTTTTATCGAATTTAACTTTCAATTGTTCTGTGTGCTTACGCCTCTGGAAGGCATTTCGCTTTTCGCTTATTGTAAATCTTCATCAATAAAGCACCCATTTTTTAGACTTTGTCTCAAGATGTTTGTTCCTTACACAATCGTCTGAACCCCCTTTTTTTAATTGTTAGCGAGGCCCGACTTTCCGATCGAAACACATATATAATCAGATAAGCACATAGCAGAAGTAGGTTAAAGTTACAGCAATGATCGACTGAATAAAGATTCAAACAGTGAAATGCTTTAGTTTTTATATAAGCGTATTGCCTCTCATGGCTGCCGAGTTTGAACTCGAGAACAATCAAAAATTCCAAATAACTGATGACCTGCACAATTGAATTACAGTCTCATGACATTAATGAAAAAGCAGTTCAGCAAACGTGGAACTCGAGAAAGTTAAACTTACACTGGGAATCTACAGTAGATATATGCATTTTGTTGGCATAATTATGCACTTCACAAAACATTGATAGTACTATTAAGTACATGTTTGGTAGGATGGATTGCACTGAAAGGTATTAAAAGAGAAAAAGAAAAAAACCTAAATTCTTATATATTGTGCTGCCCAATACTATATACCAAACATGCATTAAGAGTTCATTGGAGGAATATAAGCATATAACAATCCTTATTAGAAGATGCATTCATGGGATCGAAACAGAAAATCTTATAATCAGTTCCTGATGGAAACTACTTTTCAATGCAAAACATCATTTCAGATTCATAGCCGCAGCCATATTTCTCAACTTCTGTGAGATTTCTGAAAACGACGGTCTTTGAGCTGGATCATGCGCCCAACAACTTTCCATCAATGACTTCCATTCGGGATCACACCAGGTTGGAATTTGAGGGCGTAATGTGTTGTTCACTATCCCTCCTACATGCATAAACGAAATACTGATTATTAAGAGACGAGAAATTTTATCAGTAATTTCAATGGATTTCTAGAGTTTTGACTAAATAAACAACAGAATTACAGCCAATTCACTTGTTGGAGAATAGATATCATGGCACAATAAATCCGAAAAAGCTTTTAAAATATTGATTCAAGGTAACTCGGTGTGAATCCTGCAACAACTCTAGGCTTCCATAAACACACAAGTTCCAATCTCTCTCTCTCTCTCTCACCCACACCCACACCCACTGGAGGCGGGAGACGGGAAAAAATGTAAAAGATTCAAGGAGAGAACTTTATGCTGCTCATTCCCATGAAAAATGTTTTGTCTCGTATACATCTAATAACTCTCTTCAGATTTGGAATATGCTATTTATGTGAAAATTATTATAAAAGTTGTGGACATGCATCCTCGCGGTTAGGCAACTCTTTCCTAATTTAACACATCTATAGTTACCAAAAAAATGAGTAGCACTCAAATTAACATTAAGAACAAAATTTAAGTCCACGGCATCAAACAGAATATGCGAAATCCATGAAGAAAAAATTAGCAATATCTGCTGTATAAACAATCAACCAAACAAGAATTAAAAGACAGCTTTTTATTTGACCAAAGACACAAGTAACAAAATGACTGTATAAACGCCAAGAGAATCAAACATCAAGTCACGGCCTTTATGGGAAACTAGTGATCTTCAGTTTCCAATATAATTAATGAGTAAATAAAGAGATTTAGACAGATAACCCCCCTAAAACTACTATATATATATATATATATATATATATATTTTCAAATCAATTTAAGGGTGAGTATTTCCTATAAATAGACTGATCTTCTACTACACTACATAGTATGCATCCCCTAAAAATTGCCTAGTAAAACTTATCTACCTATCATGAAAGGTGAGTTCTCCAGGCAAATGCAAGCAAATTAAAATAACTTGGACGCATAAGCCTCTGACCAACATGACTAAGCAAGACCAATGTCATGACTCAAAAGATAGAAAGCCTATTGATGGTTAAAAGGCTGACTCAGTCCTTTTTTTTTTTGGCCTCGATTTCATTCAATATGTATAAAAGAAGTGAAGAAAACAGAAAAGCATCGATCGTGAAAAGGCTGCCCCAAACATACTCCTTTTTTCTTTTTTTCCCCTGGATAATTATTATGCATAGAAAAGGTTTACAAACAAAAGTGGAACATTTTCCAAGACAAAGTAGGAACAGCTTAATTATATGTTACGTACCAATTATAGAAGCACAATGCATATCTGGATATGGTTCATTGCCAGTAAGCAATTCCCACATGACAATCCCAAATGAATAAACGTCGATCTGTGGGTGTAGAACCAGGCATTTATTAAATAATTAAGATAAGAGAGATAGAGAGAGAGGTCAAAGGCCAAAAAAATTAGTGATTATGTCAGAACTGTCTAACCTTTTCTGTTACCATGTTACTTTTTCCACTCAAGAGCTCAGGTGCCATCCAAGGTAGAGTCCCACGGACGCCTCCGGACACTAAAGTTTGTTGCTTCACCTTTGATAAGCCGAGATCGCCAATCTAATAAGGAATTCAAGCAAGATGACAAATTAATTCAAGTAAAACACTAGATACACTCAGGTACAAAGTTTTTTCCTCAAATTAAACAAAAAATATGACTCAGATACTGAAAGGCCAGTACAAGTAACGTTTGAATAATAACAGCTGTACCAACTACAGAAAGTTGATAGCTGAAAACTAAAGCCTCTGAACAATTCAACGGGTACAAATGAAAAGGTAGCAACCACAGAAAAAGGTATTGAATAGTGAGTGCATACAATAGATTGACTCCTAAAGTAACTCCAATGTCCAGGTCAGTTTCTCAACCTACCTTGCAAACCGGTCGATGTGGATCCCTCATATTTACCAACAGATTTTCACATTTTAGATCAAAATGGACAATATTCTTGCCATGCAAGTACTCCATCCCAAATGCAGCATCCATAGCTATAATAAGTCGCTTGCGCCGATCTATTGTTCTGTTCAAAGATAATAGTCTTTTAAGTCCCATACTACCGTTATTTGTCAATTCAAGGAATTAATTCTAGATCAGAAAAAGGAAAGATACCTGTCCTTTTTCTGCAGAAATTGTTTCAAAGATCCATTGACCATGAACTCTGTCACTGTTGCTAAAGATCCATCAGGGCCATCACGAACTACGCCATAGAAAGAAACTACATTTGGATGGTGCAACGAACTCAATATCAGAGCCTCCTTCCAGAAATCTGCAATCTTTGAAATAAAAAAGATGGAAATTAAAACTCATTGTAAATAGAGAATAGATCCAAATGCAGTCACTAAATCAACTCCAAACAAAAAAAGGAAAAATATTCATGGCGACCAAATTAGAATAGATAAAATTGAAAAGGGAATGTATTTATATTGTTCAAGTAAAATGAAAGATGCAAATCGTCATTGCAGGAACAGAGGAAAAGGTGAGCGACCGTCCCAGCAACAATTTTAAAATTTTCCTTAGTTACATAATTTTTTAAATATATACGTAAAACATATATTAGATATTATTACTTCAGTTCATTGACAAGAAAGTTTCTTTTACTTAGGGTCCGATTGATTGCAAAGGTGGAAAATGGATGGAAAGAAAATGTTTTACAAGGAATTGATTTGTCTAGAAATTATTTTACTGAGAATTGTAATTAATTGTATTTGATTGGTATAATTTTTCATGGAAAATGTTGAAAGTTAGTGTCCGTTTGGCTTCGTTTTTTATGAAAATTGCCCGGTGATAATTTTTTCTACCATTGGATATAAAATTTATTCCAATTGCCAAAAAAAAAATTGAAAAAAGAAATTATCATACCGAATATCATTCATTTGACTTTGTTTTGAATAGAAATTGTTAATAAAAGTGATAAATTATTTTACCATTATATTTAGACTTTTTTCCAATTGCCAAAAAAAAAAACTTGAAATTTTTTTTCCCACCAAAACATCAAGAATTTATTTACCTCAAAAAAATGGAAAAAATTTTCTCACTGCAAAAGTTGAAAAATGGAAAAAAATTTCCATTTTCCATGGAAAATATGGCGAATCAAACGGAGCCTTCGTGGTAAAAAGTCACACTTCGTAGCTGCATACACTGGTTTGAATCCCAACACCCATATTATTAATTTCCCTTTTTTCTTTTCTATGAAAAATTTGCACAGTTCCATAACATTTAATACCCATAGCAAATAGGTCATAACCTTTACAGTGGACTTTCAATCCTCAATCTTTAGTTCCAATGGCATAGTTTGTTCTTTTTACGTATTCCATCTAACTTTTTTTCCTTTTTTTTTTTCTCAATCAAAAAGCTTTCTTAATCAACCCCGTATTCAACCTATGGAGCATCATTACTCACCTTCATACGTATAAATCTATCTTTCTATTAATTTAAGCAAATCTACAATTTCTAAAACTGAAATACTATAAAATTTCATTAAGCACCATTGTAGATTAAATCCGAATGTCAACCACTGAGGTTGATTACGCAAAGAAAAAAGTTGAAATTGCACCACAAGACCATGTAAGCACATCAAATATACAAATAAAATCTTCCAGTCCCTTTCCCCCAATATTTTCGATTTTCAAGGTTTTGAGTAATCAAACCTTGATTTGTTAACTAAAAATGTGGATTCATTTTTTATATTTTATTTGTATTTTAATGTACGTACAAAATTTATCACTATTATGTTTTGAATGAAATAGATAAATTATTGTTATCTTCAAATGTATTATGCCACTATCTAACGGCTACCGTTGTGTCGTTGACAGTTGTAGCAACACCAACCACCCCCCAAACCAAAAATCTTAGCTCTGCCACTGGCCAGCAGGGTAACGCTATCAACAATAAATGTGTTCCCTATTTCTGTTTCACCTAAGTCAACAGCCATAATTGTACTTGCAACCATCTGAGAAAAAATATAATGTGCAAGATAAAACACTGGATGGATAAGAAAACAATTAAAAAATATAATGTGCAAAATAAACACTGAATAGATAAGAAAACAATTAAACTACAGCTATGTTTGGGCTCCATTCTAAAAAAATGCATCTCTCTCTCTTATCTTTTCAACCACACATTCTCCAATAAAATAATATTACACGTAAACCCAAAACTTTTCTTTTTATTTTTAAACCACACATTTTCAAAAAAAATACTATTCCAAAACATATTTCCCCTAAAATACATTTTTAAAGGAGCCTAAACAGGCACTCGATGTGCAGTCACAAGTGCGTCAGTAATCTACAAGCAAACTATTGAACATTATAGTAGTTAATATCATCCAGAGTTCATCGTTATGAGCCATGTTAAATATAAAGCACAGGAGAAACCAAATGTTTTTGTGTCTTTTGCATCCCTCTTTTGGCACCAATAAATACTAAGCTATGTCTAACCAAGATATAAACGCAATTTGGCTGACCTCACCGTGAAAGGCTTCCGTAAATAAATAAAGGCAAATCACTTTGAAACAACTTAAAAACTTTCAGCTAAATATGCCAAGTTAGGAAATTGATAAGAGTAACAGCACTGCGGACATTGAATTGAGGGTTTGTTTGAGACCCTTTTTTTGGAAAATTATATCTTGTAATAGTTGATTTTTTTATTTTAGAATGTAATTAAAAATTAGAGAAAAGTTTAGGGTTTACATATAAAATTAATTTATTGAAAGAATGTTGGATTGAAAATGAGTTTGATAAAAAAATGAATTTTTAAAGAATGAGACTCAAAGAGGGACTAGATATAAATTTCCATATTTAGGTGCAAGATTCATACCTCCGTATTAGAATGGAAACCATAAAACATGGTCTTCTAATACAATTATTGATGTACGGCAATCATGTTACAAATTATTATTTATAGTAGGATTTTATTTCTTGTTTAAATAAGGACCTCATATTTTTTAGTTTTTAATTACATATTCTTATAGATTTTAATTACTTATCTATTATGATGATGAGATTATCTTGACTATATAAGCAAAAACTTTGTACACCTATTCAATTATCAATTTCATTACAATAATATTTTTTCTCTATAAAATTTCGAGATTTAACTTTCTTTTTATTCCAAAATTTATAATTTTGCTTTTGCACCAAAATTTGGTGGAATACAATTATTATGTTCAAGACAGCAGGCTGTATTATCCCAGGAGAAAAGGTCCGTGAAACTTTTTAGCGAGCACACAAGTGAAACCCAACATATTGGACCACTTATGAACTTGAATATTATACCATCATTCGAGCTCTGAAGCATTACGAGCATTACTTTTTTTAAAGAGATTCGTTTTGTTTTCTAACCAAAAAGATATATAGTTTATCAACTCAAAAAAAAAATGAACCGCATGCATACAAGGTCTAAACAAAGTAGTTGATGCATTGAGTAGACAGGCATCCGTGCCACAAGTAGCATAGAAATTATTAGCTTTGCTTGCTTCGAATCAAACATAGAAAATGTCGATTTCGGGAAAATTCATTACAAAATTAGAACTATGGGGCCCTACCAATGATTTTCATATTCATGATGATTTTCTATTTAAAGGCAATCAACTTTGTTGTCTTCGCTCTTCGCTACGAGAATATTTAATTAGAGAACTACATGCAGAAGGACTCTATGGTCATGTTGACCGAGACAAAATAATCAACGTGATAGAAGAGCACTTTTATTGGCCTTAACTTAAGCGGGACGGTGCATTTGTTCAATTGTCCTATAAGTATACGAGCCAAAGGCCAAGCACAAAACACCCGCCGATATACTCCTTTAAGACATCAGGTAAGATTTGACCATGGATTTTATTCTCGGACTCCTTTGAACTCAATGTGAATTTGATTCAACTTTTGAAGCAGTTGATCAGTTCTCCTATATGGTAAACTTTATTCCCTGCAAGAAGACATATGTTGCCTCTCTGTCGCTCATTTATTTTTAGGGAGATTGTTCATCCTTATGTAGTTTCTAGTTCATAAACTTTGGACAATGATGTCAAATTTCAAAGTCGTTTCAAGAGGACCCTTTGAAAGAAGTTTAATACCTCTTTAAAATTTGACAACACTAAATAACCACATGATGGCCAAACTGAAATGGCTAATCACACACTTGGTAACATGATTCGATGACTTCGTGGTAATAAGCATAAACAGTGGGATACATATTGAGTTTGTTTTCAATAGTATGTCAAATCGTTCAACTAATTGAGCACCCTTCAAGATAGTATATACGCAAGCCTAGACACTTTAGATTAAATTCGTTTACCTCACTACAGTGATGTTAGATCTACAACTTGAGTTTGTTGAAAATGTGCGACTAATTTATCAAAAGGTTAAAAACTTAGAAGCTGCCAATTCCAAGTGCAGCGTTGCAGCTAATAATCATCGCAAACTAAAATTGTTCTATGAAGGTGATTTAATTATGGTATATCTGCGAGATAATAGGTTGGTGTTGGTGCCTAACCATTTCATGTAATGAAAACATTGGAGACAATGCATAAAAGATTGACCTTCCAGCGAATATGAACATTTCACATTCATTCAATGCAGCGGACATCTTTGATCATTATCATAAGAATTCTCTCTTCCGACAACGATCTCGGATTCGAGTTTTTCGATGTATGGAAAAATGATGTAGAACAATCCTATTACAGATAAGGTAGGAATTATTATATATTGTACCATAGTTCCATTCTTGTTTAGATTAGGACTTTTTTTCGTTTAGGCTTTTTATCATTTATTCTTTTAGGTACTTACCTTAAGCTATTAAGGTTATAAGATTATTTTGCATGTATAAGCAAAGTCTAGTACACTTTTCCAATCATCAATTTTATTACAACCAAATTATTCTCTACAAAAGTTCCGACTTTTTTACTATCTTGTTTCAAGAATTATAATTCCACTTATGGTCCTTCCTCCTTTCCTCAGAAGGATTGGAAGAAAATGCACAAGTACAGAGGTCAAACTGAAACAAGATTAGAAAATTATAAGCTGCGACAGACGACAGTACATGGAAACTTAATAATCAATAGCTCTCATAATCAACAAGTTTTTCATATCCCAGGTAGGAAAGTACTGGAAAGCCAATTATACTTTCTAAATGTCGTTGGGCCTATTTAGCCACTTCCAACTTGAAAAAAAGGAGAGGAGGGGGGGAGGGGCGGGGGTTAACATAATAAAAGCTCATTCTCAACATCAGTATAAAGATGAGCATGATTCTCAATGAAAGTGTTCCATCAAAATTCAATTCAGGTTGCATAGTGTATCGTCACAATCTATATTGCAGTGGACAGAGAACGGAACGGTAGCCAGCCCAAATAGCAATCATGAGATCTTCAATCTGCCTATATTTTTCTCATTGTTTTTTCTTATCAACTTTTCTTTGTAAATCAACCTCATTTAAATGATATGTACAGACTGCAATAGAATAGAAGTCCATTCTTTCTCTTGGTCCTACTTGAATTTTGACTTTGCTAGTTGGGATTTAATTTGAGATATCTGCACAGCCTCGTAGATCTTTAAGTAACAACATATTTCACATTAATGAACAATATGAGCTATGGGCCACCTGTCCAAACATAAACATTTAATACCATTCAACAAGCACTCTGATCTGTCTTGCTAAATCTGGATGCATCAGTTTTCATTGCAGAAATGAAAACCAAAGAACACAATAAACCAGCAACTGACAGGAAAAAGTTGGTCTACAGAATTACCATAAATACATATTTAAATCTTGTATTTGCAGCGGAAGTAGATTTTTGCACACCTTCTCAACATCAAGAAAGATTTTATTACATCTGATAATGTTTCTGCCTGTTTTACTATGCAGAAGAACAAGCCAGAAATACATATTCCCACATGCAACCCAGTAGCATCTGAATCCCACAAGAATGCTTCCTTTTATATTTTTTTCTAAAGCTTAGCTATCAAATGTGACATTCTAATAGTAGAATGAATTGATAAGTTTTGCACAGAGTCATAAATAACATAAATAACCTATTTTGATCATATTCCTAGCCCATAGATCTCCGTAGTAATATAAACCCATGCAGCCGGCTTAAAAGACATGAATTGCTTTAACTTTATGGGGTTCCCATCAATCAGCACTCATAATAATTGCCTAAATTTATAACTAACTAGAAGAGAAATATAAATAAATCCTGCTAGCTTAGTCGGTGTTTTAACTAATAAATAAATCTCGCTAGCTTAGACAGTATCATCATGAGGTTTCACAAACTATTCTAGAACAAGGAACAAAAAGAGTGACCCAAAACACCCTCATCCTACTAGTTCATGAAAAAAAGAGAGATCTTATTTGATTTTTCTCTTGTTTTTTCACTTAAGTTGCCAAGGTGGAAAAAAAATGCAACAAACAATGAATGTAAATTTCATCAATAAAATCGACAACTTAAATCATATATAAGTAATCTCATTTAACAGTGACGTGCAGCACAGATATCACAGTAGCCTAAGCAAAATTTATCATTGGTCAAAGCTTCAGGGATAAAACAATCATTTACACACTTTTATCATTAGGAGGCCAACAATTACTTACACCATCCGCTCAAACCTCTATATTTAGAAAAAGTTAATGCTCATGACATCTCAAACAGGGGTGGAGATAGGGGCGGCCCATTAATGTTTTTCCTATGTAAAAGAAAAATTTATATAACTTTTTCCTTTTCTATTTATTAGCCCAGTGCAAAAAAAGAAATTTGTCCTCACCAATAGTTCTAAAATGTAGAACCATGAAAGAGTAAAACAATAAAGAATGGATATCAATGATGGGTGGGTAAAAACCGACCGAACCCAATGAACCCGGCCGAACCGACCGGGTGGGGTCGATTTTTTCCATTTTTTTATTCGGTTCGGTTTTTTGCAAGTCTAAGCAGGTCGGGTTACGGGTTAACCGATCCGACCCGACCCGCAATTTAAAAATAAAAAACCGATTTTTTGTCAAACTAAAAGTCTAAAACCCTAAACTTGGACTCATTTCATTTCCCCTCAATTCTTCAAATGCACAGCAGCACAGGCACACAACCAACTCCAAGCCATTGCCAACAGCCGACTTCTCTCTTTTGGTCTTTCCTCTCTTCATATTTTCTCTCTTTCCTCTCTTCATATTTTGCCATTTTTTCTATCTTTACAATTACCGGTTTCCACTTACATCACTGTTAAAGAATTCTTGAGTTCTCCGAGGTAAGTTTGCAATTTATTTATTTTGGGCTTGTTTAATTAATAACTATTGTTTAAATGAATAAATTGATGTTGAGACATACAATCAAATTAACAAGTTATATCATAATTTGGATCTATTTTTCAGTTTGTCTGGTCGAAATTTCTGTTACAATTTGATTCGTAATATTAATATTTAGTTCGACAAATTAAAGAATATTATGGAATAATAATCAATTTATTAGTTAAATAATGAGTGGGCGATAGAATATAATACGTGAGATCGAAATTGAATGAAGATGATGAAGGGCAAAAGAATTAAAAAAGTTTCTAGGATGCTAATGTGCTACTGTGGTTCGTTTTAATGAAATGCGTAATCGTTTTTGTTTAATTATTTTGATGAATATTTGGTGGATTGTACTATTTTCATTTTCAAGTTTATTGTCATTGGATGACTGTATTAATGTTACTTTAAATCAAAAAAATTAGATGATTTTAATATTTGTGGGACAAATTGTCCCGAATCGACCAACACAACCCAACCTGACCGATACATAATTGGGTTGGGTTGAGTTTCAGCATTTACACGGGTTGGGTTGGGTTGGATTTCGAACAAACCGATTATGTTGGGTTGAGTTTGGGCAAAAACCGACCCAACCCACGCCCACCGCTTATCACTGGTCAAATGTGAATTTGGATGTAGTGGAAACACATTTGTAATAAAGACAAGGTAATAAAATTAACAAAAAGCATACCAGGCGTTCCCTTTCAGATGGCTTTCCCGCAAAACAGCTGGCTTTGATTCTCTTTATTGCAACATCAGAGCCCTTCCACTTGCCATGATACACAGCGCCATATGTGCCAGATCCTAATTCCCGGATTTCTTCCAGATCTTCATTTCTTATTGACTACATGGAATAATATAGTAACAATTAATTATAGCACTCAAGCTGACAAACAAAAATTCATATATATGTGTGCGCGTTTGTGTCTATAGGAACCTGCAATCCTCTGTCAATTGCCTCTGCCTCAGCTTTGGTTGGCTCTATCTTAGAAATGTTAATATTATCATTATCAGAATCAATCTCCAAGTCACCGGTGCCATCCTACACAATCAAAAAGGAACATCAGGATGACAGAAGATGCCTTAGAAAACCATTTTGAAGGAGTATAATTGAATCTCACCACTTCATCTGTGACATTATGATCATCTTCTTTTGCAATAGCATTAAGCTCAATGCCCAGGCCAGTATCTTCTTGCACTTTATCTTTCACCTCCTTAACACCCTGCAATGCCGCCTTTTTTGCTGATGCCATTAACTCAGGCAAGAAACTCAATCGCTCGTCCAGCAGCTCCTCAGGAGCGCTAGCATTATTTTCATGTTCCAGTCGATTTGACTTGGTGGATTCAACAGGTACTACACCAGCTAGGAGCTCATTGGTGGCACCATTGTTACAGTCTTCAACAGCCGCTTCCAGATTTGATTCTTTGCGACCTCCATACACACCGCTCCCCTCTACCCTGACTGATTCAGTAACTGTGTCATTCCTTGAGCCTAATCCAAAGATATTTTGAGGGACCAACTTATCATCGACAAATAGGTCTGAATCAAACTTTGTAAAAGGATCCACAGAAGTTGCAAAATTAGTAATGTCAGATGCCAAATGGGTGCCTGAATGAGAGGGTTGATGAGTATAAAGAGGCTGATTTTCCTGAGTGCAAGTGTTGGAAACCAAATTTGCTATTTGGCCATGGGGATATTCTGGCACAAGAGACCCCTGGGGGCCCACTACCTTTCTTGAAGACTCAATACAAGGAATCTGGCTTTCCAACCCAGTTCGTAAGCTGGGATTACCCTCTACTGCACCACTTATAAATCCATTACTGATACAGCCATTTGCTATCTGAGGAGAAACAGATGTTTCGCCAGATGGGACCCCTTGAAATGGGCTATGAGCATTTCTCCTTAAAGCATGCACAGGTGTATGACCATGAGGCACCTGGTACAAATTATCGGCTCCATATGCATAGGTAGGAACTTGAATTTGTGATCCAGATGCCAAAGTTTGGTCTTGTAACACTTGACTTCCGAAGTCTGCCCCAGCTCGGACATAACGTGGGTCTTCACGATGGGTATAAGGAGATTGCACGTGGTGCTCATCACATATATTACCATGCCCAAGAGGAATACTCGTGCCATTATCCACAATGTAGTGTTCAATAGGTCTTGCAGGCATGGAAACATGCAGTTCCTCAGGCAGAGGAACAGATTGATGCAGTAATACCCGTCCTCTTTCATGACCATGAGTCTCATTATACAGTGCTCGAGGATCAGTTGGATCCCTCGAGCAGTATGGATGGTGCGTGTTAGCATCTGCATTCAGCATATACATTTCCTTGTTTGGGGGACATTCAGCATAAGTATTAGGAATTGCATGATATCCATTCCCCAAGTTTGGTGGCTCTAAATGTGGCTGTTCTCCAGGCTTCCAGAGGGAATCAGGATAGACTTGATTTCTTTGAAATGTCATTCGACAATGCTCGCATATACTGTTTCCTTCATAAACATTGTGGCCATGAAGTGTGTTACCAGGAAAACCAGCCCTTTCACTGGCTACTGAACCAGTAGGAATAAATACCAAATTCTCTGTGTACTGTGGCTGCTGATCGTGTATTGACTGATGATGCATTGGAGGTAGATTGTGTTCCTCAGGCATTCTATCAAAACTTTTGTCTAGAAACTCCCCATATGGAGTCCGGTAACGAACAGATGAAGGCGAAGGTGGAAAATCAACTACTGGTCTTTGGTCAAGATGCCCGGGTTGCCTGGGCGAATAGTATGCAGGACTCCATGGAGCTTCCATTTGGGGTAACCCCGAACCCATATGAGGAATTGTAAGATTTGCTAAGTTTATTGGAGGCATTGACAGCTCTGGATTCCTCTGACCATGGATGCCAGCATCCAGATTCATCTGATTAAAATAATGCTCGGTAACATAAAGATCGTCTAACAGCTCCATCTCCAGAGACTCGGCAGACTGATTCCTGAATTCGGGAGTTTCATTAAGGTTGTTCAATGCATCCACATATCTCCTCTCGTTATCCCTTTCATCACCATCACCAAAATGCACTGAACCATCTTGATCAGAATGTGAAAACAAAAATATCCTTAACCTTGTTATCCCATCACCCAAGCCTAACTTGTCGTACTCTTCCATCATATTAGTAACATCATCATCATTCACAACTGAAACGAGAGCATCAAGATCCTCATCGGGCTGCTGATATTTTAACATCGTGGCCCCTTCAAAAAGCTCCCTCATCCTCCCCATGAGATCCTCATAGCTGATATCTCGCGGGACACTCACAATACGCGTATCACCACCTACATATCTGAGTTTCCCATCATGAGGACGTGGTAATATACTACCAGAAAAGCTACATAAGAATTTAACCCTTGGATTTTCATCGCTAGAGCTCCGGGCTGAGCCTGGCGTCTCTGCAGGGCTACCCATCAAGTTCAGAGTTTGCTGTTGATGATTAGTAAATGAGTACACAAGTTCCAAATTTGATTTTCTTAAATTTTCATCCCCTGTTGTAGTACACATTAGCTATTTTCATGATTACGCAAGAACCCGATTGCTCACTTCTCCGAATTCACCAACCGAAAACCCAAAATTCACCTTTTATTTAGACCAAAACTCAAAAAAAAATCAACACTTTTTTTCTCTGCAACTGAAAAAGGCCCTAGAATTTTATATCAAATTGTCCAATAAATTAAAACCATCTAATTATAATAGCCCAAATCGCTGCACCAAAATCAAAACTTTCAAGCTGAGTTTCATTCACCCTAATAAACGAAAATTTTCAACGAAAGAATCGGACTTTATGCGAATACTGATCACATACCTTAGAACAAAACTATAGGCATAAAGGATAAATCAAATAACAATGAGTACCTGAAACTGGGCATTCAGAACACAAGAGCCTCGAAGTTTTACTAAACCTAAATTCAAGAAACTACAGAAATCCCTCCTAAAGAAAATTCTTGAATCTTTATTGCGGCTTTATATAAAAATTAAACCCCAAAAAGACTGTAATTATTCACCTACAGATATAAAAAATAAATAAAAAAGGAAAAGGAAAACTAGGTATATCATATATGCTAGTCGGATGTATTTATATATGATTAAAAAAATTATTTTTGTTTGATAGAAAAAAAAATGAAAAAGAAAGAGAGATAATTCTGGAGGAAGAGGAGGATGCCATGGCAGAAGCTGCCAGGTGCATGGACACGTGGTAGTTTTTGGGTGCTTCGTATCCAAGGCACAATTTATCGCTCCTAGAGTATATTCCACACGGGAGCGTGAACTTTTTTATTCTTAAGCTTGTTTGGTGTATATTTTGGGAGTAAAAATGTATTTTTACTGTTAATGTGATGAGGAATATGTTGTTAAAAATGAAAGAAAAATGTGATAAAAAATATTATTTTATTGAAGAATGTGTGATTGAAAATAAGTAGAATAATGAAAATGAGAAAATCAATGTGGCTCAAACATGGGCTTAATATTTTTTCCTTACTCTTCGTGGAATATTTTTGAGAGTGGTTTCTTGATTTTGTAGTCTAAATCCCTATTTGATGGGTGTGTTCGGTAGAAATTAAAATTGAAAAATTAATCGTTATTGTTGACTTTTATTAGGCGAGTGGGACCCAACAACGACCATATTTTCAATTTTAATTGAATTTTAAGTTTTACCAAACAAGCTATGTAAAAACAATATTTTAAATAATAATTTTATAAAAAATATATGATTTAAAAAAATTTAAAAATTGGGTTAAAAAGTGGTTAAACATAACAAATCTAGAGCTTGTTTGGTAGGGATCTTTGGGAGGGAGAATTGATTTTGAATAGTGATATGATGAGAAATGTGTGGTTGAAAAAGAAGAATGTGTGGTTGAAAAACGAGAATTGATTTACTGTAGAATTGGAAAATCCAAACCAAACACGCCCTTAATACACACACACACCTAAAAAAGAAAAAGTTATTGATGTGATGGAAAATATTATTTTATTGAAGAATGTGTGGTTGAAAATGAAAATTGATTTACTGTAGAAAATCAGAATCTGTACCAAACAGGCCCTAATATTAAAGTATAATTCAACTTAACCAAGTCAAAGAGCCATTTTCCTAATAAATATTTTGATCAATTTTAATACGTTGGAATTGTTATGTCAACAAGTTGAGCCGAGCCACGAAACTTGGGCTCGGCTCTAGCCAAAAAGGTTCGAACTTTTTTCTTTCTCGCGTGTTACTTAGCTGCATGCTTCCTTACGATAGCTATTTAGCTACTTGCAAGGTATTTATTTATTTTTTTCATTATTGACAAGTCGTCCTGGCTCGAGCCGAAGCTCCAAAATGGTGTTCGGCCCGACTCGTACTTTTTTCAGATCGAGCCAAAGCCGCAAGTCGACTAGCTTTTTTGACATCCCTACGTTGGAATAATGATTTGAGTCAAAATACTTTTTAGGTTAATCAACATGGAATGGAATTTGCTCCGTTCTTGGAATAAGTTTGAAGATGCTATAATAGACAATGAATTGTTCTTGTTTTTGGTTGAGAGTACTCTTTAGTGGAAGTTTTTTTTTATCTCGAATTACATACTTTTTTAGGGTAAATAACATCAAATTTCTCTTAACTTTCAAGAAAAATATTGTGGGTCTGAAACTTTCACTTTTGCGCCCAAACGCCCTAGAACTTAAATCATGTGTAGTGCTCCTAAGTTGAGTCGTTGACCAACAAATAAGGGTGAAGAACAATTTAAAGGACACAATGGTCTTTCCATATTATTTCATTTAGCCCGTGTTCGACAACCATACTTTTGGAAAAATAGATTTTTGAATAGTGATTTTCGGAGAAAATGTGATTAAAAAGTAGGAAAAAAATTGGGTTTACGTGTAAAATATTTTATTATATGAATGTATAATTAAAAATGAGTATGCGAAAAAAAAAATCAAATAATTATTGTCAAATAAGAACTTAGGGGATGTTCTCTTCG
>CAIGRO010271065.1:0-16421 GCA_903798355.1 Fraxinus baroniana
TGAAGAGGCTTTTCTCTCACAGGTTTCCCGTGTTTTCAATTTGTTTCCCGTCTTTTCATTTTTTGCGTGTTTTCAACAGAAAATGTCCGAAACGACTTTTTCATCGTTTTCTATTTTCTTCAGTATTTTTTTTGTGTTTTCGAAAATACGTTTTCGAAAACAGGAAAGAAAACATGTTTTCACCGTTTTGAAAAATCGAAAACAGAAAACGGCTTGAAAACGGTAAAGAGAACAAAACCTTCATTTTTTGCTTGTTTTCAACAGAAAATGTCCAAAACGATTTTTTCATTGTTTTCTATTTTCTTCAGTATTTTTTTTTGTGTTTTCGAAAATACGTTTTCGAAAACGGGAAAGAGAACATGTTTTCACCGTTTTGAAAAATCGAAAACAGAAAACGGCTTGAAAACGATAAAGAGAACAATCCCTAAGCCCTTTAGTAGCGGTGATCGTGTGTTCCCTTCGATATTATTGAGTTCTATTTTGTCTTGAATCTTGTGTCCTAAATTCCTAATAATTAAAAAACAAAGACCGTTTTAGAAAGGAGAAAGATGGTGTAAAAGCGCTAATTTTTTAGTGACTTTTGCCCGAACTTTTAATCAATTAAAATGATGTAATGATTCATCTTCTAATTAACAGTAATATGTTTAGTACGTAATACTAGACAATACTCTTCAATCTTTTTGTGCATATGTTAGTGTAAAAACATTCCGTTTACATTTTTACTCCTAGATTCTTCTATAAAATTATTATTGCCCCCATCTGCTAATTCCTATAAGAATGACACCATTTCTTGAAATAGGTCCCATGATGGATATTATGTTTCTCTTTATTCATTAAAGCAAATGTTTTGTTGTCCTTATTCAAAAGATAAAGCAGCTTCATCACATGAAAAAGCAAATATCTTCTTAGACTCAACCAACAAAATTGGTTTTTTTTTAGTCGAGTCGAGTCGAATATAAGTTCGATTATTTTAGGAAAAAAAAAATTTACTTCTTTATTATATCTTAACCTATTGAGCCAAGCTGGAGTGGAATTTGGTAAGTTAACTAACTAAAATTCTATGCAAATTAATGTTCTTAAGTTGAGATATCCATAGAAAGATTTAGGATGGTGACTTGAAAACGAACTCCAAATTAATGTAGAAAAAGATATAGTAAATTAGTAATTATATTAAAATACATTAATTTGTCATTCAAATTTCAATGCAACTAATTATGTACTTTCAATAAACAGCAATATGCCTCTCAAATTAATTCAAAGCGATGTCACAATTAGACTATATTAATTAAAAAAAAACCCACTTTAAAGACCGGTTCATTCCCAAAATTATTTTTATTTAAGTTTATTTAATTTATTTAGTATCAGTTCGATCTTTTTGACCTTCGACATGTTGGACAATATTTTTGACTTTCGCGAACGGCTCGTTGACACGAGCTCGTAAAAAAATGTGAACAAAAAAGTTTTAAAAGAAAACTCGAGCTCTTGGGTAGATAGGACTCGACCCATTGCCATCTCTAAAGGTATTCGAGTGGACTTTTAAAATATTTGTAAATTCTTGTGCATGTATAGTTGGACTGCACCATTACATTGCCATACTTTCAATCAAATAATATATAGAACACAATATAAACAAATTTCGGAAAAATCAAGTATTATCGAATAAGGGTCCGTTTGGTATCGATTAAAATTCAATTAAAATTGAAAATATGATCGTTATTGAATCTCATTCGTCTAATAAAAGTCAACAATAACGATTAATTTTTTAATTTTAATCCGATTTTAATCCCTACCTACCGAGCCGGCTCTAAAAATTGAGAATATAGTGGTGCAGGTCCAAGAATTTATTGCTCACTCCACCAAACCCACCCCATGCTCTGGGGTCCTCAATTCTCTTTCAAAGTCGTACGATTTTGACCTTTCAACAACCCTAACATGCAAAATTAAATAAATATTATTTAAATTAACTATTTTTTTTTATCAATTTGTTTTTATTTTTGGACTTAGTGTAAAATCAAATTGATAGTCGATACACTATTTTCAACATAATTTAGAAAATATTTTTTTAGTATCGATATTTACAATTTACAAAGGTATAATATTTCACTCTCATAAAAAGGGTTTCTGGTTCTACTCTTTGTATCCCCACACCTTTTAGTTTTTTTCCCCAATTACAAAACCAAAAAAAAAAAACTATATTATAATCATATGACTTTTCATATGTTTTTATTGTTTATTTATTTTTATTTTTCATCACAGATTATTGAATCTCCAATCTAATCTCACTTCATTGGACCCCACAAAGTGCTGACGTGGCTTGCGAAATGACACGATGTGGCTGCTGACCATGAATGCCGTCACGCGCTCCGACACTCTAATCTCTTCCATCTTCCAATCGTGTAGTCTCTGCACATACTCCGGCACGTACACTATGTCCCACACCACAGCTAATCCGCCGGGTTTCAACACACGCGCCACCTCAGCCAACACGCGCATCCGCTCCGCTGCTGCTGCTGCTGATTTGAGTCCGAGCTCTTTCCCAACTGTGTGCACGAACGCGGCCGACACCACCACGTCGAAGTAGTTGTCACTGAAGGGAAGTGTTCTCGGGTCACCTGGACGACACGTGACGTACTCCTGAACACCCTCGAGTGTAGCCGTCCTGAGCGTGCCGGTCGGGTTGGGAAATTGATTTGTTCCGTTCTGTGTAGGGTTGAGCCCGACAACCCGACCGGAAGAACCTGATTTCTTGAGCTGTAAGGCGACGGCGTTTAGGAGGATGCCGCGGCCACAGCCGAGGTCGAGAGCGTACTTGACGGAGGACCAGTCAGGGATGGAGGAGACTATACGCTGGGACATGTCCCAGTGGAGGGAGACGGCCGAGTAGAAGAAGTTTGCAGCGGCGAAGAGAAGACAGATGGCGGAGAGAGCAGTGACTGATCCACTAAACCCCGCTGCAAAGCGAGCCAATCCTGGACCGGGGAGAAAGTGTTGAAAGAGATAGCAAACGGAGTCAAAATAAAGGAGGAAGATGAGTGAAAGAATTGAAAAGGCTATAGCATGAATAAGGAGAAACAACGGCGTTTGCCAATCATCTACTCCATAGATCGCATAGATCTGCGTCCAGTCTCTCCCTGTTTTTCCCATAATCTTGTCTGCAAATTGAACAGAAATAGATTATTTCAGCTCACCAAAAACAAAGAACGGTTTATATCAAAATCAGAGAATAATTTGGTGAATTTACAAAATGGCAGCTTTTTAAGGTAAGTAAGTGGTTTTGATGATGAAATCGTCAGATTCTTCGATTTTTGATTTTCGCAGTGAAGTACGCAGAGAAACACCGTATTCTGCAATGTGATCTGTAGGTATATATATATATATATATCTCATGTTATTATTATAATAATAAATAATATTATTATTTATGTTAAGTTTGAACTTGAATAGTCAATCATGTAGTGATCTGAATTTGGAAGTGTACTTTCATTTCACTATTTTTACTCTTTCCGTCCTTGAAGATAATTTTTCGTTTTTCTTTTTTAATCCCAAATTATAGATTACTTTTGTTGTTGAGATTGTAATTAATTTCTTAATTTTATCAATATGTCCTTATTAAAGTGTATGTTATTAACAAATATGAATGACTCACATTTAAATCATTATTTAATATAATGATATATTAAGAAAAATATAAAAAGAAAAAGTATTATTTCAAATATAATAGTTAAATTTTCTTAATTTTTTTGTAAAAATGGAAGAAAACTTATTTTCGTGGAATAGAAAGTATTATTTTCCGAAAAATTGATAAGGACACTGAACATGACCTTATATATTGTCAAGCTTATTACTCTATCTCATCTAGATTTTATAGTCCACCTTTTTTACGTGTTATGTCTCGATATATGAGACATGTTAAGTGACAACTAGTTAAATAAGAAGCAAAGGAAGAGATCAAAGCTCTACTTTGACATTGCCTATTCCACGTGTCTACTGACACGAATAAGTCATGTATTTAAATGCCTTGCTTAAATTGTTATTATTCGATGAGAGGCACCACCTCCCCGTTGCAGTACAACTCTAATGTGAGTGACACCTTATGTGATGGACTACTTCTATAAGCATCGCCTCGGACAAGTCACAATTGCACAATACACATGATTGATTAATGTGACAATTTTGCAACAAGGTAGTATGGTCAAAACTTTTCAATTCATGTTCAAGCTAGGGAGGCTATAGACTTGAGACGACTATTAACTGACGTAATGGATAGTTTTGGATAGATATAACTGAGCTTGACTGGTGGATTGTTATAAGATCACGTGTCAAACATCGAATGAACTTCGACTCATCTTTCTTTTATAAATACTCACACCCAATGACATCCACGTATAATCTTGAATTCTAATGCAAAATCTCAATAAAAAATTGATAATCTCGAACACGATATCCCATTTTTTGTTTAATGTGTCTTTTCCACAATCAATATTTTCAACTGCCGTATGATATCGATACACCTAAGTGTACGGATAACATATACGTAAACGAGAGTGGAGCGAGATCTGTTGACAATTGGGTCATGTTGTATTTGAGGGTCAACATAATATAATTGAGGAATGAAATATTCCATTTTGAATTTTGAGAATGGATTAGGAAATGGCAAATTACACGTTTTTATTAATTTATAAAAGTTTGGTTGTGTTTTTGACTTCGTACCGACGAATACGTCCAAATTCTTGATAAGGGGAGACCCAGTAAAGAGAAAAATATAAAAAATTCACTTGAAATAAGTTTGAAACTTATAAGACAATTTTTTATTATGCATTAATTTTGAATATTGATTTCAACTTTGACATCAAAAAGAAAAAATCAAGAATTGATTTGCAATATTTATTCTAACAACCAAAATAAACATTTTTGTGATTACTTTATGAGAAAAAAAAAGTTAGACGACAAATTTCCCGCATTATATTCCGCCAATCAAGGGGAATTTCAGTCCACGAGAAACCAAATACACGCTATAGCAAATGGTTTACTTTTTCTTGCATATTTGTACGGATATTTTTGAACAAGTCCATGTTCAAGAGACAAGTCTATCCTTCACATATTATGGAAAAGTTGTGTATATATTATTATTTTTTATCACCAATAAAATTATTTAGAGCGAAATACTAATATAAAATTGACCCGTGAATTGATTCAAAGAACGAAAAAAAATCTACGCATCAGAAAAAGATATTTTTCGTTATTCTGGATGATCATTGTCGAGATTAGAGATAATAAATGATCAAACATTTTATTTTGGAATGGGATTTATTTTTTAATACGAATTATTCGCTTTAACTTGTCATTAGAGAGATTTTTGTGATAAATTTGTATAATTTTTTAATGGCAATTACCATTTTTTTTTTAATTTTTTTGGATTCTTGTGAGTTCTTCCAAAAAAAGTAAAATGAAAAGAATGGTTCTCAATTTGTAGGAGTGATATGTGGGTGACAGAGACGTAAAACGCGGGAATGATGTAAAGTAGCCAAGTGCCGAAGCCACGGCTCTGACGGTGCCACCAACTATTTAAGAATTTGTCTTTATTTATCTACCATTTGATATTTGATAATTTTTATACTAGTAGTGGGAGAATGTGTGTTTCACGTTAATTGTTTAATGTTAAAAATAATTGTACGTAAATTTTAGAAAAACTCATTTGTAAATGACAGTGTCGCACGAAAATGCCTAATCCACTACAAGAAGCACATAAAAATAAATAAATAAATAAAAAATTACATCTCAATTTCTTATAAAACGTTAAAACAAATTACAAGTTCAACTTTTTATTAGTAGTGAGCAAGTATCAAGTATTGATCCCATGTTTCACTATTTTCAATACGTTATTCTTTTAACATAACCATAGATATAATTTCGTACTCACTCACCTTTTGAAACACATATCAAGAAGATGACAATATTCACAGAACTCATATAAAAAAATACAATGTACTCCATTAAATATAAAGAAGACTATAATAACTCAATTCTTTTAATTCGATAAGGATTCAGGTAACACAAATCGCAAAATTTCACGAGAACGTCAAAAAATTGCAGGAATAAATTTATTTTATCTACAAACATTAAAAAAAGATGTATGAATTCCTTTTTCACGAAAATAATAAAGGATAAAATTAATCAAATAGGGAATCGAAAGAACAAACAGAAACATTGAAAATTCCAAAGTATAGGGATTATGAAAATGAATAATAGTACCACATACGATGCAGGCAAAAAGTTGAGGATGACTAAGAAATGTGTACATAAATGCTTGATTTGCTTAAGGTTAAATTTTTTTTATATATAGATATCTTAAATAATCGTGGCATATCCTACAGCTGTGTGACGCATATCCTACAACTGTGTGACCATTAAGCTGTAATCAATTTACACATTGAAGTCATTGTGTCTCTGATTCAACAACTTGAATGTTGGTGCATCATATATAAATCTAAAACAGAAAAACAACATTTTATACTTTCCATCTACAAACAAGAATAATAATATCGAGTTATACGATTTAGTAGGGTAATAGCCAACCAAATTGAGCAGTACACTAAGCTTTGGTTTGACAAAGAACACTTGCACCTTTTCAAATCCAAACTCCATCAATTCAACTACTTTCAAATAATTCTCAACTTCAATTGACTCATAAGTTAAACGATGTCCACAAAATTCATTACCAAAGCTGCTTTTTCAATCATCTTGTTGTGGTTGTTTACATATAACTTTCTCCATCCCTACAACCAACAAAAAAATTCGAAAACTACAATTATAATCAACGAAATAAATAAAAGATATTATCACATATAAATATGATATCTCATTAATAAACTGAAATTATAGACCGAAAGTGTACCATTATCCTTACAACACCAATTGAGATATAATTTATACCTCCATATCAATTTCTTAATTACTAAAAAGCATTATGGAATTGAAAATTTTGTAAATATATTTCATTAGATGCAAGTAAATATAGCCAAATTCAAACTATCATCAGTATACTTACTTTACTTTGAGTATTTGCCATATCAATTTTTTTTTTTTTTATTTTTTTATTTCTCAAACAAATATACTTACAAGTATATGTGATGACTACATTTAGCCCCCATTTGAGCTCCTTTTTTCTGAGAATAATGAGTTTTGTAATAGTAATTTTTGAAAAATTTGTGGTTAAAAAGCAAGAATTTTTTTCCAATTTACATGTAAAATTAGTTTATAGGAGAATGTGTAGTTAAAAATTAGTTTTCAAATTTAAAAAAAAAAAAAAAAAAAACGGGGCTCAAACAGTGGCTTAATGAAATTAGACAAAACATGAATACCTAAACAGTGATAAATTCATTTCTTTTTCTTAATTTGCTTGTTGCAAGGTTTCAGTGAATAAAATTAAATAAAAAAAATTAGAGGAACGGATCCACCCGACAACATCCATGATAAATAATAAATTATCAAAACATAAATTATGAAAATTTCAACAAGCTTAGATTTTAGCCTAAACAAATTGAGAAAAAGAATTGTAATCCCCTCTTAAAACAGACGAACCAAAAAAGAAATTGAGGTGAAAGTGATTGCCTAGCATATTGAAGACATAAATAAAAGTACCGAAAAATCTTCTTTAGAATGGTTGTGCTTATCTTTGGAAAAGTCATTCTCCCAAGTTCCGCTTCAGTAAACTCCCTAAAATCACCAACAAACTAAAAAAACAAAATAAAAAATAAAAAAATATCACCGTTCTACAATTGCTCTAAAAATATTGTAAAGAGACAATAAACACAAAATAACAAACCAACTCTTCTTTAATATGATACCAGTGTTTCAAAACAGATACTTCTAAGGTAATATTATGTCCTTCTTCCTATAATATTTAAACTATTAGCATCTATATCTTGAAAATTTTATGATGCCTTATGACACCATTAAAAACATTAACTACAAACTTACACTACATTATCATCCGGTCACTCTCATTGGCCTTATAATTTTTAGCATGAGGCACATCCTTATGTTAAAAATGGGAAATAAGTAAGCCTAAAAGATTACCTCACTTTATTAGGAATAATATTCATTTAAGCGTTTTTACTTTTAAGTGCATGATGTCAACATTTTCCCAAACTACATTTCCAATAGATTAAGACATGAATTCGTGACACTACTCGAATCATTCGTCGAAATAAATATAAGTCAACCAAGTATTTGTTATAGAGATATAATCATAATATAATTATTTACTCCATACTTGAATATGATATCAATCAATCTATCATCTACAAAATGAACAGAAAATGAAAATTAGACCAAGAACAATGAAAGCACAAGTGAGAACACTACGCATCATTGCCCAATCAATTACCACCAAAAATCCATACAAAGATATTACCCCTCATCAAGAAGCTCTTTGCATATGTGACAAGTGTCAACTGCTTCTAATGCTTTCTTATGCTCCTCATATTGAAGTAGTCATGATATGTGATCTTCTACATCCCTAATAACAAAATAATTAAATAAATTTGCAACGTATGCAGTTCATAAACTTCAAATGCACGAGTCTAAAAATATGTACATGCATAGTACTGCAGACTACTTAACCTTTATTTTTTTTTTTCCAGATTCATATTGTCATTGTCCTTAAAATCACAATCCAAAACAATGACAAAGCAATAAAGAATGAGTACAAAATGAAGAATCTTACTGTAAAAAGCATCAACAGCTGAAAAACTGAATACATTCATTAGTCGATTATAAGCTACAACATATTTTCTTAGACACCTTTCAAACAAAATAACAACAAATAAGGCACTCTAAATTGGGGAAATCCCACAGATATTTGACATCTAGTATTATTGATTCTATAAAATTATCAGCAAGCTTACGCCTATATCAATTAGTCATCAGAGCTGATCTAATGAATATAAGAAGAACACCAGGAAGGACCAACAGTAGGTCACTGATTGAATTCTACGCGAAACAAAAAGGGTTATGACGCCAATAACTAGTATAGGTAATGTCTATCAAAATGTAACCAAATAAAGCTTGACATCAGGGTGAGACTACAGTTTATCAATAAATTTCAGTGTCAAAATGGTAAATCAAAAAATATAAATTATTACTCAATAGCACATAAAAAAGAGGGGACACGTAGGGCAAAGGCAAAATCTGCTACCAACCACTGCTTTAAAACTGACAGTATTTGGCTTTCAGATAAGGGGCTTCAAAACAAATAAATGCAACTTTATTTTCCATCTTCAAATAATGAAGAAAAATGAATGTTAACAATAAAAATCCAAACCTTAACAATCTACTGCATATTAGTTAAATTAATTGTGTAGATTAAATCATTGATCATAAGCAAGAAGAGAGAAGGAAAATTTTATGTCAAATGCAATTGATAAAAGAATATGTATCTCAAAATGTTAGTTGAAACTTTAATGAAAATGTTATTGATAGCCAAAAAAAAAAAAAAAAAANAAAGTGCTATATAGTAACAAATTCAACATGTAAAAATAAACTACTATATAAACATATAGAAAGAGTGATTATTAAAGTAGAAAATTTCAAGCTTAATGCTACCATTTGTCAAACACTTTTCCTACACATTATTCTCCGGTCAGCCATGGTTGTATAGCTCATAATGAATAAGACAAACATTGTTTAACAATCAGAACAAAACACTGTAAAAGAAGTTGCTCATGGCTTTCAAAGTGTTGAGAAGCTTATTAGATTGTTTTCATTTCAAAATAAGCAATAAGCAGAATCACCTATCTAAAGAAAAATTAGGCATGAAAATGGAGATAGAGTATGTAGCTACGACGAATGTGACAGTAAACAAATTCAAGAAAGCTATTTATCTTTCGGGGAGAACTAGAATTGGCCATGCTCGTTTTTAAAAAAGCCCCCGTTGTTTCCACATTTTCTTATTCTCCATCTTTACCTTCGATTCCAACTCTTCTAGTGAGAGAAGAATACGTTGACACTAAAATTTATTGTCCAACTCCTATTCAACAAATTCCACATTTAGATTATCCTTATAATCATCACCAAGTGGGTATCCGGATTGTGAAAGAAATAAGAAAGAATTTGGGATAAAGAAGTTACATATGGAAGTGGAGAAAACTGCAGTAGAGGTGATCATTGCATGAAAGTGAAGAATGGAAAAAAAAAATTGAATTATGTCGATGACAGGAAATCGCGACACGTGGCTGCCAAGTTTCTGGCTCTTTTATATTATAGTGAAAGAAAATTATTTGAGATTTTTTTTTATTCCATATTTTACCCAATTCTCGACATTAAATAAATTTTTGAATTAATTATTATTTGTATATGCCGCTGCATCGTAGTGATATCTGAGAACATGATAAATACACGTGTTGTATGATACGTCCTATATTTGCTACATAATTTTTTTTTCCAACATTGATAAATAAATTACTAAACTAATATATCAATGACTTTTTTTATTTTATATGCTAGAACATCACAGATGAACACATAATCGTCGAAAATAATAATAGAATCGAGTTTTTATTCATCAATAGATCAACAAAATAAGTCAGTTCCTCAATTTAATTTGAAAAATATCAACATTTTCCGTTTTGTAAATTGTTGATACATATTTTTGTTGTCTTAAATTTGTTTTTATATTTTTAGGATTGATGACACCAAACAACAATTGCATTTAAATTTTTGTAAAACAATTGAATATGTTTGAAGAAGTGATAATAAAATCATCCATACTTCGAAAAGATTTCATTGAGATCTAAAGCAATAAGAACGACCTCGCTGAAGTTTTAAAACTAATTTTGTGATGGGTTTTATATAATGTCAAAATAAGCCAATACTTTTCTTGTAAAAGATTCACTATTAAACTAATATATTATGTTTTTTATAATGTTTTCAAGAAAGTAGTTTTCAAGCTACATTTTAATTTTTCCATTAACAATCAGCAATTTTTTTTTTTAAAAAGTATTAGCACTTCAAAAATATTATACATATCATTCATTTGATACATAAAATGTGCAACGCACGTGCTTAGTACTGGTAATCTTAAAAGTAAAAAGTGACAAAGGGTTTGTTTGATTTGACTTTGAAAATCAAAAGCTATTTATGAGATAATTAAGCTTATGTTTGTCTATCATTATTTCAATTTTTTTTTCTCAAATTCATAAGTTATACATTTCCACAATAAAATATTATATACGTAATATTCTTCAAAAATTCATTATTTCAAGACTCATTTTTCTACTTCAACGGTAGACAAACATGACTTAAAACTGTTTTTGAACATATTAAAATAATTTTCTGAAAATACCTCATATGGCTAAAATAAATTTTAAAGGTAGCTATTTTCTAATTCAAAATTTTTGCAATAAATTTTTTTTATTTATAATTAATATGTTTAAATGAATAAGATTCATATAATTAATTTAATCACTATGTATAATTTCATCTAATCCAAGTATAACATTGTTATTATTTTTCTTATTTTAAATTGAACTAAGCATTTTTCCCCAAAAAAATTGAAAATTGCCTATAAAACAAGAAAAAAATGTTTGAATACAAATTAACATGTATAATAAAGAATATTTGAGAAGCTTTCTTAACTTGAGGATTCAATTAAAGGTAATTAAATGCAGGAGTGTTGACAACTATAAAAGGTGGTTTATAATGAATGAAGCTGTCTGATAACCGTAAAAAATAATGCTTAAAAATTGACCTATTAAGTAACGTGCAATGGACAGTAGTAGGCCATGCTGCCACATGGTATACTTTATTATAATGTAAATTAATTGTAATTAATTTCCCTTGGATTAGATAATTCCTAGATCCTGCATGTTTGGCTATGCTCAAGAAATTACTTACTAGTAATTAAGTTTTAGTATTTATAATTTTTTTTTTTAATTAAAGTTAACTTCCTACTTGTGAAGATCATTCTTTAAACACACTAAAGAAACAAGAACTTTCCTTGAACTATCTTTAAGCTTAGCCAAACATGTGTTTGCATTTTTTAACTTGTAAGAGTTAAATACGAATCACTTTCTACTTTTGTAACATTTTAAAATTTTACTCATATTTTTTGTATTATCATAAAATTCAGAATTTCAACAAGAACCCCGCTAACATCATAATGAAACTAGAACTCATGACCTCAAGGCATTAGTGCCACAGTCTTTACTACTTGATCGATATCCTTTAAGCATGCAAAATTATAAATAACAACGTGAAGACTACTCTTATAAGTAATTAGATTCTTAATCCAGTCAGCCGACAAGACCCATCCCTTGAATCGACCCATGCACGCCCGACAGATTTCATGGTCCATTTGACAGGACTTCTGCTTATGCTTAAACTTCTTGTAAATGAGTTTCTTGAAAAGATACTTTAAAACAGCTTCCTCTAAAAACATTTTTAGACATATAAAGTATATTCAGAAAATTGTTCAAACATATTCAAAAGTAGTTTCTTAGTTTTAGAAGCAAATTTTGACTTTTTCAAAAGTCTCACTGAACTACTCTTAACACATCTACCTCTTGTTCAATATTTTCACCAATGTAAATCAAATCGAGAGGAACTTGGAAATTCCCTATGCAAATTAGGCTATAAATTATAAAACCAAAATAAAATCACTTTTCCCATAGATCAATGCAGTTCCAGCCTCCAGGGCAATGGAAACTTGATGCGAATTACTTGGGATTCTGCAAATCCAGCTATTTTGATAATTTCAGGGAAGACACACTCACTCAAAGTCCAATGACTGCATTAAATTGTTTACATCACATATGCTTACTTGAATATTAAACCAGTCTTCAAAACATGTGCTTAGATCTTACAAACCAAATCCATAGGTACAGACCAATTCATTGACTTGCAATTAACTGAAAACTCATCATTTAGTGAAGGTTTTCTATTGGGACTTGTAATTAGATTACAAAATAGTCAATTTTTGGGTCATACACTAGATTATGTTTAACATGCATAAAGAAAATTAACATGTGCAGACAGGACAGTAGTAATATATTTTTCTTTTTATCATCTTCATCATTATACTGGAAAAGAGGTTGGTTAATGAAAGTTACCTGATAAGCTGAACAACTTAACAATGTAGAACACAAGACCCTAAAATTCCAACTGGATTCCGAATTCAGAGTTAGCAAAGTGGAATTTGCAATTTTTGAGCAGCACTAGACGGTAAGTACTAACCACGAGTGCATATATTGCGTTGAGCAAATGATGCCAAGATTATTATTTTTTTATTTGAAGTAACCATTAGAAGAGGAGATCAGAACATTGTCGTCTCAACTGTAAGGATATCAGACAAAACAATGTAGATATATTGTCGTCTCAACATTGTCGTCTCAACTGTAAGGATATCAGACAAAACAATGTAGATATATTTTTATAACTTTCCATGCACAATGGAACTTGCTGCATTTTACAGAGATTGCATCCCTCGAGAAGATTCATTACCTCAAATCCCTACCTAGATCACAGCTCACAAGGTCGAAATAAGTATGTAGAGGGAGGGAAGGGGAGGGGGTTGGGGGGGGGGGCATGCAGAAATTTTTAAATCTACATAATCTGAAGACTACTTCTGAGTACTAGAAAATAAAGCAATTACTTTTTAGCGTAAGCAACCTTGGCAATGGCTCTTATTTTAAGTCTTAGGATCAGTGAACAACTCCATCAAAAACTTCCTTGCCTGAAATAATTGAAAGAATTATTAGCAGCAAGAACATCAATGCTATGAACGATTACTTGCAAGTTGCAATGCACTTTTTTTGTCCTTTTCTTGGTCAACATGCATTGGAGTTCTTATCAAATTGACTGTCAATTTAGGATGAATTCTGCCAGTAATTGTATGATTTGGCATCGAGATTATATCCCTTTTCAAAGAATCTATTGGAATCCGGAATTTATATGGAACAAGAAGAAAATATTTCAGTTCAAAGAATTGCTGGATGACGTCCTAGATTTGGCCAAGTAAACCCGTGAATCAGATAAATGTGTTGTTATTAGTATGCATTTGAAAGGAAAAAAAATGTTGAACAGGCCTAACCTAGCAGCAAGTGCGAAAATAGTGTCCCGTTAAATGCATTAGTCTATTTGCAGAATAGGAAGGCTTATAAATTTGACAATTAGCAGCTAGCGTAAGCTCCAATAATTTTCTCATGCAACTTGAACACAGAACAAGCAACTATGCCCCTATCCAGATCTTCTAGGTATATTCCTCTGGAAAAACCCAATGGTGTCCCGCCTGCATCAGTAACCACACCACCAGCTTCTTACACAAGGAGAACACCGGCTGCACAATCCCATATCTTCTCCTTGTATCCAGATCTTGCGAATTTCATGTATATCTCAGCTTCCCCTCGAGCAATGGCTGCATATTTGACCATGCTATAAACTCGTAACGGCTTCTTTCTGCATTTAAGAGTTAAAAATGACTTCAGTTATCACCCTTGAAGACATGCAACGAAGGTTATGCAGAAACGCAGTAATGAAGTCTCTCAACATGCATGGGTAGCAATAAAAGACAAAAGAGGGTGGATGCCATCTCACATTTTCCACGGTCAAGAAAAGAAATAAATGAAAGAATAAGAAATATGGACTAAGGATAGAAAGAGATAAGCAATCTAACTCAGGTTTCACACAAAACTAGAATGATATTAAGCCCCTGTTTGGTATTGTTAAAAAATCTGATTAAATCTAAGTCAAAATCAACAATTAATTTTAATCACACATTTTATATAACCCATAACTTTTCAACCACACATTCCATCAACTTTTATTAAAATCTGTTGGAAACCTGATTTTAATCTCTGCCAAACAGGAGCTAATTGTGCTATTTATGAGCTTTTCTCCATAAGATTACCCAAGGCAAAGCACACTTATGGGCATCAAAAGTGACCATTATCTGACATCATATTTTCCAGAATGCAAGAATTGAAATCATAGACAATTGGACTAAGATTATAGTCTTTAATTGTCAACCATTTGGTGTCCTTGTAGCCTATGGAAGTAATCTGCAATTTGTGAAGTTCATGAAACTTCACCTCAACAAGCCCGAATGCAAGGAATTGAACTATAATTTCCAATAGCATGATAGTGCGCATCACAGACCTCAGCCTGACTGTGTTAGCAATTCCAGCAGCAAAGGAATGCTTTGAATTGGATTTTTACGCTGGCTCACAGAATGTTGCTAATGCAGGATCGTCAATAGAAGAAAAATTTATAGTTCTTGCAGAATTTTGCCACTAAGGCCTCTTATCAATATGAATTAAGGGCTGCATCCAAGCTTTACCGCTGCCTTTCCTTTTGTGCATTACACAACCTTCTTCCCGCAAAGACATTTTTGACGTAACTTGACATTGTTGACTATATTTGATCAGGCTTTCATCGTTCACTGGGTAATTAGGGCACCCAAGTTCTCCAATTGCAACTTCTCCACCATCAGTCATAGCAAGAGCAATGGCATACTGATCTCCGTGCACAAAAGCCAGTATTCCGTCTACAGGATCAAGGACCCAATGCCGTCCCACAGGGCCCACAGATGAGTTGCATTGGTTGATTGCTTCAAGAACTTGGGAAGCACCAAGTGCTTCATTTGGACCCTTACCAAATTTAGGTGCCTCAGCTAAGCATTCATTTACTGCACTGACCACCATTCCCAGTTGAGCTGACGATTCAGGCTTCGAAAGAGTTTGAACACCTTCTTCTGTTACAATGGAGATATTTTGTCCACCAAAAGCTTCTGAGAGCATCCAACTTTCAGTTGCTTGCACACTCCAGTATGTTCATGAAGAAGCATTCAAAATAACCAAATCAACCACTCATAGCCTGCGTTTTATCTAGTGCAATAATTTGATTTATACACCTTCTCCCTGTTTGAATGTCTTGCTTTCAAAGCATACTACTTCGTTTCATAATATCCTACTATATGTTTAGTTTTTGAGAAATAACTGGGGAGTCATGAAATTCACTATAAGACTGCTACGCAGAAGGTCTATTTAATTGAAAAGCTAAATGAATTTGATGAATTGCTTGATATAAAAGCTTAAGCAGTTATAGGGCCATATATACATCATTTAAACTTTGTCTTCAACATGCCCCTCACGTGTGAGCGTTATTTATTTCAAATTCTAACGTATGTACAATTTCATTAAAAGACAACAAGAATTGATACCATGTTAGGAATTATTAAAGTGTGTATGATGTTTCTTTCGTATTACAAAGGGAAAAGATTCTATTTATAGGGTTATATATTGTTGGGTTTATGGACACCACATATCTCCACACTGGTATGATATTGTCCACTTTGGGCCTAAGCCCTCATGGATTTGCTTTTGGGTTTTACCCCAAAAGGCCTCATACCAATGGAGATATTGTCC
>CAIGRO010271084.1:0-14132 GCA_903798355.1 Fraxinus baroniana
AAACAAAACAATAAAAACAACCATTGTTCAATTTTTTTTTATTTTTTTATTTTTTTCCCTAGGCGGGGCGGGGCGGGGCACCCCCACCCCGCCCCGCCCCGCGACCCGAGGCGGGGCGGGGCGGGGTAAATTGCCATCCATATGACCATTATAGTGAAGGAAACAATCTAAGCTACATTTTTTTTTTTTAAAAAAAATATTTTTCTTTAAATTCGTTTTCAGTTATACATTTTATCAAATTTACAAATATAAAATTTTCAACCATACATTTCATTTACTTTTTTAAAAAAATTAACTAAAAATTTGATTTTTAATTGAACAAAACACGCTCTAAATTTTTGATAAATCATCACTTGGTCCTCCTAGATAAGGACGATAAATGTCTTGCCAGTATTCTTAACTCGGGCGAAAAGGTTCCATCACACCAAGGAATTGGGGTTGGAACAGAGAATACTAGCTCATTGCAACTCCTTATTTAGCCTCCGTTTGACACCTATTTTAATTTTAATTTTTTTTCTCTTTCTTCATTTCAACTATACATTCTCCAGATAGAATAACATTATACATAAATCTAAAATTTTTCATCACTTTTCTACCACACATTCTATTATCAATCATTATTCCAAAAATTCTATTATTATTTTAAAGAGATTCAAACACACACATATAATTACATTTTTATGTTCAAATTTAAAATATAGTATAAATAAAAGTAAATAGAGAAGGAAATTGTAATATTTTAATTTTTATCCTGTTCTGTTGCTATCCTTATTCTGTTATTCATGTGTTTATCTATGCAAGGGTCTCAGGACTTTCTAATAAATTTTCAAATGTTTTTCACTATTAGAGATTGATTGTGTAATTTATAATAAAATCTGAGGCCTGATTTGCTATGTTTTAAAATTGGAGACCAATTAGCTACACAAACAATAGATTAGCAACTAATAACGTTATTTTCCCAATTTTGCTTCCAAAATAAGAGCTGCCGTTCTGGGAACAACTTCAAAATAAGAGCCTTTTAAGTTGCACCTAAAGCAGAATATTTCACTTCCCTACCCCACGCCACCCCGCTCCTCGCCACTACTTCCACCACCATTTCCTCCCTCCAAAAACACGCGCGCGCACACACACAGAGTAAAAGAGCAGCATTTTCAAACCCAGATCTTAATTTTTCTTATTTTATCTTAAGATCACAAGCTGGACGCAAATTGGCTTTTGCTAGCAATCATACTTACTCACTGGTAAGTGGGATTACATACACATGCAGACACAGACACGTATGTCTGTGTGTGTTCATCTATGTTTACCATTGTAATTTGGTAGCTGATGAATCACTGAGGCCGAGGGACTAAATTTTTACTGGCTTCTGTTTTGTTTACTCTGTTTCTTTGTAGACGCCATTTTTCTCTTCTTTCTCACATTTTTAAGCACTTTGCCTTCTGGGTTTATGTTTTGAGAGAACCTTCCGTTTATCCTTTTTGCTTTCCAGGTGGGCTCGAATCAATTTGTATTATTATGTGGTTATTTTTCTTTCGTTTCAATTATATTTGAAATTATTCAAGGATTATTGTGAATCTTCTCTGTGTTGAAATTGTTTGGATCTTAATTCATTAGTAAAAACTCAAGTGCAAACTGATTTTGTACATTTTGGTTTCAGATTAAAGACACGAAATTTGTTGATGATTACACCTTTTTAAGGTTCGAAACAACAATTTGATTTTAATATTTTTGGGTTCATTTGTTGGGATCAATTCCTGTCTCAAATTTTGGATGATTGTCTCATTTGACTGTTCGAGCCATTCAATTTTTTTTTTTTTGATGATTAATAATATAGGACACAATTGATTTTTTGGAGTTTGACATTATTTTTTGTTATTTTTATTTCATCACGTGAATGTCATATTCATGGTGTATTTTCATTGATTTTGGTGGCCTATCCTTTTCTTTATCCCCATTGTCATATTTTTAATCATCTATTATAGTTGCATGACTTTAAAATTTGCATAATTTTTGTATATAGCTGACCCTCCAATTATTTGTCCTTGATTTTAATCTTACAATTCGGAAACCTTTTTGACTCTCAGGTCTCAGCTTCTCGTTTTCAACTCATAATTAATTCTTCCTTTTTTTCATCCCTTGGGCTTGTATATGTTAAAACTTCAAAGTGTTGCACAATGTAAAGAGATGCATAGTGTGGTGTTTATAGTAGAATTCAAGAACAATGCTTGCACTTTTGATTGATGTTTCCCATTTTTTATATTTACAATGGAAACATCAATTGTAGATCATGCCTACTCATCTTGATAGGGGAGTAGAGCTCCTAGTTCTGCATTTGAGTGCGTATTACCGGGGTTTTTCACTCCTACTGGACCATCAGATATGTTAAAAAAGGAAGTCAGGAAGTTGTTAAAACATGTAATAATGCACTAATAATGCTTTAATAATTAACTGTAACCTGATGTTAGAACCGTAGAAAACTTGTGTTAATACGTTGACAAGAAAATAGGTTGGTAATAATTCTAGACTGACATTATATTGATTCCAAGGCATTCTAAATAAATGACTGTGGTATATGCCCTGACCTACGCTGACGCTATTCTTGTTGATTAAGCATGAGTGCACTTTTGAGGTCCAAATGATGATTTTTTGCTTTTGAGAATAAAATTAACTGACATATTTGGCTATCTTGTTTGGACAATAGCATATAATGGATAAAAGAAGTTGGCCTTGGAAGAAAAAGTCATCTGAAAAGCAAGTGCCTGAGAAACCACTTGCTACTGTGCCAGGCTTTCCTACTGCCCCGCCCAATGTAGCGGAAACTCAGGCTGACCAGGTTTGTCAACATTATAGCATGCAGTTCTTGTATTTACGATTGAGAGCATATTTTGCTAAGCTTAAAATGTTCGCTTATAAGTCACTAAGTCGGCCATAAAATATTTTCATTGGTTAAAGTTCAAAATAACCAAGTTACTTATTTGTCAGAACATGCTCTGCAATTAGGCTAGCAAATAAATAAATATGAACTTCAGTATTGGAGCCCAACAAATTTATGTTGTTTCCGTGAGATAACTTTGCTCCTTTTAGTCCTGAAGGTCTTGAGGAATTGCCTCCCAGGATCGACAGGACAATGCAGTTGGACTGCGCTCCCTTCATTTGCTTTTTTATTCTAATTGAAAGTGCATATAAATCATCTTTCAACCAAAATCCTTAGTCATCTGCGACCCATGCAATGTTTTAACTGCCATATTGGACGAAATGCATTTCTGAAGATCCACTTTCTACAAAAATTGAAGTCGTAAAACTGTTTGCCGAAAAATTGAATGAGGACCAGAATGCACATTTTTGAATAAGTTGAGGACTGTAGGTGTTATTTTCCCTTTTGTTAATTTTGTTCTTTTCTATGGCTGAGTTGAAAAGACTTTACCAGGCCCAGCTAGGCATTTTCCATTTTGATGCTATTGATTTGGTTCTTAATTTATCCTTAAATGTTTTTTGCATACATTTTTTGTTTTTCTTACAGGCTAAACAGGATAATCGTAAAAAACCAAAGCATGTCCAAATTTCAGTGGAGTCATATGCACATGTAACTGGATTGGAGAATCAAGTGAAGTCATATGAGGAACGAGTGATGACTTTAGAGGATGAAGTAAAGGAATTGAACGAAAAACTATCTGATGCTAATTCAGAAATAACTAATAAAGAAAATCTGGTGAAACAACATGCCAAAGTTGCTGAAGAAGCTGTCTCAGGTTTGACATGGATGTGATTCCCATACATTCTGAAACAGCTAATAATATTTGGATTACTGTTGCTTAGCTTTTCTTTTGTGCATAACAATCAAAAATCCATGGACGCTTTTTTGCTGAAATCCATTTGCACAGGTTGGGAAAAGGCTGAGGCAGAAGCTTCGGCATTGAAACATCAACTGGAATCTGTCACACTGTTAAAGCTTACTGCTGAAGATCGGGCATCACATTTCGATGGTGCTCTTAAGGAATGCATGAGGCAGATACGAAATTTGAAGGAAGAGCATGAACAAAAAATACATGAAGTTAGTCTTAACAAAACAAAACAGTTTGACAAGATGAAGATTGACCTTGAAGCTAAGATAGCTGGTTTGGACCAAACTTTACTCAGGTCTGCTGCTGAAAATGCTGCACTATCGAGGTCTTTGCAAGAGCGCTCCAACATGCTGATCAAGCTAAGTGAAGAGAAAACACAAGCTGAGGCAGAGATAGAACATTTGTGGACCAACATTGAGTCCTGTGAGAAGGAAATAAAGTCACTCAATTATGAGCTCCATATTGCTAGTAAAGAGATTGAAATTCGTGATGAGGAGAAGAACATGAGTGTACGGTCTGCAAATGCAGCAAACAAACAGCACCTGGAAGGAGTAAAGAAAATTGCTAAGCTTGAAGCAGAGTGTCAAAGGTTACGAGGTCTTGTACGGAAGAAATTGCCAGGTCCTGCTGCACTAGCCCAAATGAAACATGAAGTTGAAAACCTCGGCCGCGACTATGGAGAATCCCATTTAAGAAGATTTCCAGTAAAGCCTCCTTCTCCACACTTGCCTCAACTTCCTGAATTTTCACTTGACAATTTGAAGAAGTACCAGAAAGAGAATGAGCAACTTGCAGAAGGTCTATTGACAATGGAAGAAGAAACAAAGATTTTGAAAGAAGCATTGTCGCACCGTAATAGCGAACTGCAAGCCTCTAGGAGTATATGTGCCAAGACAGCCAGCAAGCTTCAAAGTTTAGAGGTGCAAATGCAAGCTAACAGTGAGCAGAAAAGTCCTCCCAAATCCAATATTCAGCTTGCAATTGACGGTTCGTATGGTCAAAATTGTAAAGATTCACCAAGCTTGATCTCCAGTGCTGGAGATGGCAATGATGATGATGCCGGTTGTTCTGTGTCATGTGCTACAGCATTGACGTCCGAGCTCTCAAATTTCAAGATGCAAAAGTATGTTGATAGTTTACAAAAATCTGAAACTGCAAGTCACTTGGACCTTATGGATGACTTTCTGGAGATGGAGAAATTAGCATTTCTTTCAAATAATTCAAATAAAGCAGTTTCCAGGGCAGATACATCTGGTAATATATCCAATGCAAGATCTGGAATTGTGAACCAGGATACGGTAGAAGTCACCACAAGCCCACATGCTCAATCTAGTCGGGATAATAATTCAAATGCCCAAAAACATCCTAACGAAGAAGCAACTGCATCAAGTCTTCAACTACAAGTAGACCAGCCTATCTTTCTGAAACTCCAATCGAAGATTTTAGTGCTTAAATCAATGTCTATGGAGAAGGACATGGAAGGAGCTTTGGAGGACATTTGTCGTGTTGTTCAGGATTTTCTGGATACTCTTCATCACCATTCGGTGAATTGTGTTGTTGAGGCGACTCATTGTCCTGTCACTTCAAGTAATCACCAGACCAGTGCCGAGTATCCTGCAATTCGGGTGGAAAGGGAAATGCTTTTGTCTGGAGAAGGCAAACTATGTACTAC
Source organism: Fraxinus baroniana (assembly GCA_903798355.1). NCBI lineage: Eukaryota > Viridiplantae > Streptophyta > Magnoliopsida > Lamiales > Oleaceae > Fraxinus > Fraxinus baroniana. The sequence goes on from CAIGRO010271084.1 coordinate 5,515, forward strand.
GGCTGCACATACCATTAACCAAGAGTTAGAAGCTGCAATTTCTCAGATCTATCACTTTGTAATGATTCTTGGTAAAGAAGCTAAGGCTGTTGATGGAACATCTCCAGATGGAGCAGGGTTGAAACAAAAACTAGATATATTCTCTGCCAAATATAATGACATCAATAGAAGTGGCAAGAATCTGATGGATTTTGTTCTAGATCTTTCTCAAGTATTAATCAAAGCATGTGTGCTTCACTTTAATGTCCTTGGATATAGAAGTTCTCAAGTGGAAAATGGCAGTTTTGACTGTATTGATAAGATCGTGTTACCGGAGAACAAGGGTGTAGTGGACTCATTGGGAGAGAGAGATCCGAATGGTTGTGCCCACTTTTCTGATACTACTTCTGATCCTGACATTTCACATGATGCAAATCTTGTTCCAACCTCCGAATCAACAACCCCTTTGTGGAAATGCTCTTTGGAAGAGTTTGAACAATTGAAATTGGAGAGAGATAATGTGGCAATTGATCTTGCTACATGTACTGAAAACTGGGAAAGCACCAAGTCTCAGTTGCTTGAGACTGAACATCTTCTCGCTGAGGTTAAGTCACAATTAACATCGGCCCAAAAGTCGAACAGGTTGGCTGAGACTCAGCTCAAATGCATGGCAGAATCGTATAAATCACTTGAAACACGGGCAGATGAGATACAGACTGAAGTAAACCTCCTCCATAGCAAAATAGAAAGCCTGGACAATGAGTTACAAGAGGAGAGAAGAAGTCATCAAGATGCATTGACCAGATGCAGAGATCTTCAGGAGCAGCTGCAAAGGTTAGTGATTATTTTTTTCCTCGTGAAGACTTCCTGCACCAATGCTGCTTCTGTGCCTACTTAAACTGGTACTTAATCTTTAATTTTTGAGAGCTTATTTTATATTGTCTGAAATAAATTTGTTATAGTGTGTGCATGTCTACTACACCTGAGAATCGAATAAGCATTTAGGTCTTGCAAATGTTCCTGAGTCTTAGTCCTCTAAATTGTTAAACCATTATTTGGGATATAGTTTTCAACTATGGTTAAAAGGAAACTGTTGCCTTTTTTCTATCGCAAGTGTATGGTATCGTAACAAGTAATATAGTGGATTTTTGAGTCCGGATTATCGTTCCCACGAGGACTATACTTTAGAACTTAATAATATTTTTCTTACTCCTATTTGTTGAAAGCAAACAAAGAATTATATGTTGTGATTTTTTGGTTTAAACACATGAAATTAATTAAAATGTACACAAAGATTGATTGAGAATTCAAATAATGAACAGATATTAGGGCCGAATAATTTTACCTATTGATCATCTTTAAGTCTTAATTCAAGATTCAAGAGTTTAATATAGTCTTCGATCGAATTTTTCTATCGTATTCAATTTACTCATCTCGAGTTCTCATTGAGCCTATTTAACTAATTCAATCCCATATATCTATGCGAATCAATCTTAGTTAAACGAAATATTAGTTTCAAGAATTCATATAATGATCGCAATATTTAATATAGGTATCTTTACACGTTATACTAATAATATACCGAATTTTACTATTTGGTCTAAATTTCAAACTTACCTCTCGATTCGTAAAAGATTTACAAAATCATCAAATTAGTGATTAAGTAATTTAATGCACTAAACTCATAGTTAAATCAACACATGTACATAACAAGAATCTTGAATATAAAAAATAAAGTGTCTCAAGTAGATTATATCGTTTTCTCCCTAAAATACGAAATTTAGTTACTCATAATGCAAAAAGAAAAACAAGGAGTTGTTATTCAATACATCACTGGGTTTTGAATAAAGATGTAGGAAAAAGAAATTAATCTTACACCAAGATCTTCTTCCTCTTCCGATCAATGCTTCAAAACTTGAATTTCTTGATATTTTTATCCCTTGAATTGCGTTCTTCAATCTTTAGTTGTATTCTGTTTCTCTCATCTCAATGTGTTGAACCCCTATAAAAGTGTCAATAACTTGTATTTATACTTCTTCCCACGTTTATGTGAATGTATGGTTTCTTGTGGGCTCAAAATTGGGCCTAAAAAAAGGACTTTATTAATCTACAGCGCCGCATCACAACACGCTGTGGCACCGCGGTGCTACACTTCTATCCCCAATCTCAACTTCATGGCGCCTCGGTGCCACACCTTTGGCGTACTCCCTTCGCGGCGCCGATGCGTCACTCTTCTTTCCTTGACAATGTGATTTGACTCTTTTGCCCATTTCGTTCATCTTTTCTTTCTGATCTATGCCAATAGCCTTGTTTTCTCTTTTCTTACCCTGATTTGCACCATCTTACCACTTCTACGAAACAACACTAATAAACACATTAAAAACGTTCACTACTCGTACTTTCTAGCTCATAATTAAGTTAAAAATAGAATAAAACTCATGAGTAAAACGCAATCATCAAATACCCCAAACTTATCAATTTGCTAGTCCTTGAGCAAACAAAAGTATTAAGAATCATACCACGAAAACTTAGTCAGATAGCTTGTCTTTTGGCTCAGTATTGAGAATATTATATCAATCCATGAACGGCTTCAGAATCACAATACAAGAGTCAAACTTCCATGTATCCAATGCAAAACGAGTATGTGTGAAGAATAAAATATAATGCCCTACATTTACAAGTTAGTTGACGTTCGAACCCTCTATAGTTAATTTTATCCTTTCTATGCTCGTAGGATTCACACGTCCCCAAACTTTTTCTTTCATTCTTTCCCTAAGGTGTAACTCAAAATTTTAGTTTATTTGATCAGTTTTTTACACCACTCAAATTTGGTTTAGGCTAACCAGTAACTTCAACAATTCATTCATGTGATGATTCTCCCATTTATGAGTGCTTCAACAATCAAGTTTTTACCAAGTGATTCAAACCCACTAGTTATCTAATCCCCCTGATGATAAGTTCTTACTTGCACACTTGCATATAAATTTTCTCTTTTTGATATTTTCTTTTCAGCTCAATATTTACCTCACCTATTTTTCTCTTCTTGACCCTTGTAGCGGAGCTTTTAGTCAGCAACTCCCAAGCTTTTGAATACTAAAGGATACCAGGTTTCAAGATACGCATACGGGCATACTAATTCGAGTAAAAAATGTACTGACGTGAGACATAATCTTAATAAGTGCAATGCTTTTGGATTTCTAGCATTTGGTCATCACCAAACTTATACTAGAAAGTCAAAAACACTTCACACAAACCATTTTCACATGCTCGAAATCATCACAATCTTAAATTGTTTCCTTTACCGACTAGAACACCTTAAATTATTATATATAGAAGGTTAAAGGATGTTGTGAATCAAGGGTTAAGAGATTAAGCATCTAAGTCATTTATTCATCCTATACATATGAACCTTCTTATTCTTGTACGATGCTATATTCAATTATCGTGCATAAAAATTGTACCACTGTGCATGAATAAACAGAAAAATTCAACTAACGCATATGATTCATCTGCAGTTCACAAATTAATACATGCTCGCAAGTATCAAAACTATCTAGCTCACACAAGCATGCATAATTTTATTTATTTATTTTTTTAAAACTTTTCATACAAAATCAAATAATATCACACAAACACAACTGCGAAACAAAAGACTAGCAATTTACCCTATTGATTCACCTCCCCAAACTTAAAATGTACATTGTCCCCAATGTGAAAATAAATACAAAGAAAGGGTAGGACTTCCTTGAATACATTAATAGGTGTCATCGCCATCGCTTTGGTGAGATGGATCCTGGTTAGCTGGATGATATGGGAACGTTGGTTGTGGGGGAAATGACGTGGGGGTATGTAGAGGCCAACATCGAGAAAAACTCGTTCTGTTATTGATATTGTGTATACATAGAGGTCTACAACTGCTTATATTGATAGGTCATGGATACCTGAAGTTGATCAAGTTGATGTTGGATTCCATCACATCTTTCTTTATTCCAAATTTCCAACTCTTCTAGTCTCTGAGTTAGCTGCAATTGTATAGTTTCAATTCGACCAATAATGTCATTAGTCTGCGAACAACAGGCGGAGTATAATGGGGATGGGATATCAAGGCTTCTGTATCCTATGGTCGGGCACGAAAAATAACTACTGTTAGTGAACTGCCAAATTATCTTCTTAGTCAGGGCTGGTTTAGGATGAACTATCTCGTCTGTTGGGGATGTCACAATTCCCCATTCTCTACATATAGTATAAATTAATGAAGGGTAACCTAGACCAACAGTTATAGATCCTTGAAGTATGTGCAAGAAGTTGGTGTAAGTGACAGACTGCCCTTTTGAATAGCATAATTCAACAATGCCCTCTCCTTTGTCACTTGAATATCTCCACAAACTTGGCAAAGTGCTTGTCTAACTTCTTGTTTTGCAATCGTTGAGGAACGAGAATTGGTGGCACATAAGCCTTGATAGGACTTGGTGCTCTCACTATGGATGTTTCTTCTCTCTTCCTCCTCTTTTGCCATTGATGCAAATTTTTCTTCTTTATCAGCCTTTTCAACTTCTATCTCTTTATCTTTTCTGTTTGGCCACTTCACATGTATCTTGGCAGTTGTATTCCACTTCTAGTTGTAATAGCTTGCATTTACTTCTTTAGATTTGTCGTTGTATTGCCTGGCAATATCACTGTGGGAGTTCTGCAAGCTGTTGAGCTATCTGACCAATTTGTATTTCCATCTTCTTTATAGATACTTGATGATTTTGAAAGTTTGTGTCAATTTGTTGGAACACCTTGTATTTTTTTTTGCATATACTGATTAACCATCCCCTAAACTTGATTTTTTCTGTTGCTGGGTATTATTTGAACTATTTCCTTGTTGATTATCTGAGCTAGGAGTGGGCATGGGTTATGTTGGATCGATTTTTGTTTCAACATAAACCCAGCCCAACATGATCGGTTTGATCAAAATTTATCCCAACTCAACCCGTGTAAAGGTTGAAACTCGACCCAACACAACCTAATCAAGTATCGGTCGGTTCAGGTCGGGCGGTTTGGGATAACTTATCAACAAAGATTAAAGTCGTTCAATTTTCTACTATACTAAATTTGAATAGACAAGATTAAATAATAAGTAAATAAAATTATATATTATTTTATTCAATATTCATTAACCGAGCCTACAAAGAACAAAGGTAACTACAGTTAGACTATTCTATTGCTTTTAATTCAGCCAATAAAAACAAGTAATTATGTATGCAGTATGCATACTTTATACAATTGTATACAAAAAGATCTAAAATTATTATTATTTAGGTGAGGGATAATGCACGTCTTAGTAATATCCACTTCAGTATCGTTAATTAAGGTATATTTTACATTGGATAAAAGAAAAAATTAATGTACAACATATAAGGGTATTTAATAAGGCAAGTTTTTTGAAATGGAATTTCGAATCTTAATATGATATTAAAGTCTAAAAATATTCAAACGAGACATTCATAGGCATTTTAGGTTCATTTTACTTTTTAGACTATTCACTTGTATTTTTTAGGTTCCTTTTACTTTTTAAGCATTTTATTTTATTTTTTTTTATAAGTAAGTGGGTCGGGTTGGGTGGGTTTATTCAGTTTTCATGGGTTAACCCATAACCCGACCCGACCCAGCCCGCTTACACAGCCAACCTACCAAACCTATGTAAAAAAATTTTAAAATCGGTCCAAACCGGTCGGGTTGGTTCGGGTTGGGCGGTTTTGGCAGGTTCGATCGGGTTTTGCCCACCCCTAATTTGACCATCTGAAATCCGGATGTTGTCTCCAACTTGGGTTATATGTTTGTCCATATGGGTTGAAATTGCAGGAATCATTTTGAATGAAATTTTCTCGTTCTTCAAGAAAACCCATAGACAAGCAATTTTCTTTAGGATAATTGGCTCCACAATTTTCACATATTGCACTGGTTATCACTACATGTGCTCCTTATGTTTGTGCTTTCAATAGTAACTCTACCTGTTTTGTGAAAGCTGCTATCTGTGCATTGGTAGATGTTGTGCTGTCCAATTCATAAATTCAAGCCCTTTCTGTGGTATCACTCTTTTGGATTAAAACATTGAATGTGTTGTGGCAATAACTCAAACAAATCCATGCATTGTTGTACGGATTTTCCAACAATCGATCCACTAGCCGAGGAATCCACCTGAGATTTTGATAATGGTGACAGTGCGGTGTAGAAGTATTGCACTTGATTGCCTATGATGATCCTATTCTTTGCATCTTCATCTAAAAGTACGTCTATCTCCTAGTTAAACGGTTCAAGATCATCAACTTGAATACGAAGCATACAACGAACACCTTTTATATGTTAATAAAAGATAATAAACAAATCAAATAATAGTTAAAAATAAAATAAATTAAGACTAAAAGTAAATGGACCAAGGCCACCGTGCCAAAAACTTGCATTTTTTCTATCGCAAGTATACAATATCGTAACAAGTAATATAGTAGATCATTGAGACTGGATTATCGTTCCCACGAGAACTACACTTTAGAACTTAATAAAATTTTTCTAACTTCTATTTGATGAAAACAAATACAGAACTATATATTGTTGTGATTTTTTGGTTTAAACATTCGAAATTAATTAAAATGCACATAAAGATTGATTGAGAACTCAAATAATGAACGGATATTAGGGCCGAACAATTTCACCTATGATCTCCTTTAAGTCTTAATTTAAGATTCAAAAGTCTAATATAATGTTCGATCGAATTTTTCTATTGTATTCAATTTATCTTTCTTGAGTTTTCATTGGGCCTATTTAACTAATTCAATCCCATATCTCTATGTGAACCAACTTTAGTTAAACGAAATATTAATTATAGGAATTTATATAATGATCGTAATATTTAGTATAGGCATATCTACACGTTATACTAATATACCTGATTTTACTATATGGTCAAAATCTCAAACTCACATCTCGATTCGTAAAAGATTCACAAAATTATCAAATTAGTGATCAAGTAATTTAATGCATTAAACTCGTAGTAAAATCAACACATGTATGATAAAATAACAAGAATCTTGAATATAATAAATAAATGGTCTCAAGTAGATTATATTGTTCGCCCTAATATGAAATTTAGCTACTCATAATGCAAAAAGAAAAACAAGGAGTTGTTATTGAATACATCACCGGGTTTTGAATAATGATGTAGGAAAATGAAATTAAGCTTGCACCAATATTTGCTTCCTCTTCTAATCAATGCTTCAAAACTTAAATTTCTTGATTTTTTTCTCCCTTGAATTGTGCTCTTCAATCTTTAGTTGTATTCTCTTCTCTCAACATGTGGAACCCCCATAAAAGTGCCAATAACTTGTATTTATACTCCTCCCCACGTTTGTATGAATGAAGGGTTTCTTGCGAGCTCAAAATTGGGCAAAAAAAGGGACTCCATTCATCTACGCGCGGTGCCACAGCGCCACAGCGCTGCGTCACAACACCTTGTGGCGCCACAACGCCACACTTCTGTCCCCAATCTCGACTTCGTAGCGCCTTGGCACCGTAGCTCCACACCTCTGGCGTGCTCCCTTGGTGGCGCTGAGACACCACTCTTCTTTCCTTGATATTGTGATTTGACTCTTTGCCCCTATCGTTCATCTTTTCTCCTTGATTCATGCTAATAGCCTTGTTTTCTCTTTTCTTTCCCTTATTTGCATTAGCTCCCCACCTCTACAAAACAACACTAATAAACACATTAAAAACGTTCACTGCTCGTACTTTCTAGCTCATAATTAAGTAAACATGGAATAAAACTCATGAGTAAAACACACTCGTCAGAAACAAAGTTTCTGATTTCCTGAACACGATCACTTCACCTTCCATAAATCTAATCAATTTAATTACCTATACATAATTACACGATTTGCTTCACAATGTTCCACAGCTCATGGATTTGCATCCCGTACTTCCAAATTATGCAGCACTGATAAAATTATGTATAGAGATGTCTCTTTTGTACTGTCTAACGTCCCTTCTACCATTAACAATCACTCCTTGTCAATCTGTCAACTGCTGATGACTAAAAACATTGCCTGCTTGGGTCAAATGTTCAAGACATGCTTACCTGTTGTGGATTCCTATGTTTAAAGTTGGAAGATAGTCTAATAGAACTTCATGAATTCCTGTTTAAGAAATTACGTCCAAAAAAAAAAAAAAACAAACAAAAAAGCATGTTTATAAATACCATCTGGTTCATTGTTGATGTTTTGCTTTGTTATTTTAACCTTTTCTGTTAATACTTATTCCAACGCTCTGTGATTATCCATGTAATTTGTTATTGAATAGTTTGAGATCTTAATATGTTTATTTTTATCTCGAATTCCTAATCATGGATGGCTTAATTTTTTTTNAAAAAAAAAAAAACAAACAAAAAAGCATGTTTATAAATACCATCTGGTTCATTGTTGATGTTTTGCTTTGTTATTTTAACCTTTTCTGTTAATACTTATTCCAACGCTCTGTGATTATCCATGTAATTTGTTATTGAATAGTTTGAGATCTTAATATGTTTATTTTTATCTCGAATTCCTAATCATGGATGGCTTAATTTTTTTTATGCCAGGACTGAGATTGCGGCAGCTGATATTAAC